>CAJNIZ010044838.1:16003-30114 GCA_905231905.1 Symbiodinium pilosum
GGGGGGGGGGTGGTTTTAAGACATCTGGGGAAGGAATTATTATTGGGGAGGGAAATGTTTTGGTTTCAAGGGGCTGCGAGTCTCTGGCCAAAGCAATGGAAAGGAGCTTTTGCTACGAGACCACTAGAACTTCTAGTGAACACCGTTCGCGCTCGGTAACCCTAAACCCTAAACCATCATTTTCCGAAGTGCCAATGATATCTGCTCTGAATCAAACAGAAGGCATCCCAATGAACCAGGATATTCTTCCTTTGAGCATTTTGTTGCAAAGGTTTAAGGTTCAGGGTCCTCCAGACCCTGAAGCATCAATCTTCTTGTCTACCAGGTCCTAAGGGCCTGAGCATCCACAATCCGATTCCTACGAAACTGTTCAGGTGGCTACTATGGGCAAATGCACATTCAGACTTGTCACGAAGTATTGGGGATTCTTATGGCAAGTTAGGCCTCATAAGTTTAAGGGGTGCATATTGGGAGGGGGCCGTGGTAATCCCATGAGCTCTGGCACTCTTGACTTGAGTGGCAGACGGTCATCATCGATGCTTCCCGGATCCCTGGCATTCTTTGAGCTGTGGCCGGGGTTTAGGGTCTAGGGATGGGAAACAACTGCCGCAGAATTAGCCCTAAACTCTAAAACGCGTGGCTAAGAAGAGGAATTTGGGGCTTCAGGATAGTTTACTGAAAATTCTACTGTAAATGGTTTTCCTGCTCTTGGTGTACAACCCTCAACTTACTCGTGGAAGTACATACAGGTACTAATTTTGGAGGGAAAGGGTGCGCTTTTTTAGAAACATATTCATATGTATATACCTGGCCATCTGTATCTACATGCTCTCCCCCCAGATCCACATGTTTATTTCTTACGTGCATCTCAGCCTAAGCCCTAAACCCTTAACCCTAAACCCTCAGTGAGGGCGGGTAGCATATATAGCCGTCAAGAAACAGCCATGGCTCCAGGTTCAGGATGCGATTTAGATAATGTTTAGGGTTTAGGGGTTTAGGGTTTAGGGTGGTTTTGAACGGTGGAGTCTAAAATGAAACTGAGCAACGTTCATCCCTTAAGGTTCGGGTTTAGGGCCCAAATACTATAATCTGAATGGTATTTGGGACCTAAAGCCCTAATATTTTGGGTCCTCGGACCCTTGACGGTAAACCCTAAACCCCTGAACCCCCAAAACCCTAAACCCCAATTTCTAATATTTGTGTCCTTGGACCCTTGGTTTTTTTTTGGACCCTCGGGGTTTCATAAGCAACTGAGGGGCATCTGGTGTCTTGCGACAAGCAGAAGGACTTCGCTGGATTTTGCTCTTGTCCTCAGCAACTTTCCCAAGGGGAACATGTAGGTATATGGTATATAGGCAGCCTTAAGTAGATAGAATATGGGGTATATGGGGATCTTATTATGATATACCCAAAGCCATATTCTATCTACTTAAGGGGGACTATATACTTAGAGCTTTGGGCCCCAAGTATATAGTCCCCCTTAAGTAGATAGAATATGGTTTTGGGTATATTGCAGTAAGATCCCCATATACCCCAAATTCTATCTACTTAAGGAGACCCTAACCCTAAACCCTAAATCAGACGGGATGACCAACCAAGTCTGCTTACAGCACCTACCCCAGAGTGTCCATGTACCTCATAGTTAGGTCCCCTTTAAAGGCGATGTATAGGGGTATATAGGGGTATATAGGGTTTGGGGTCCATGTACCCAAAAATTAGGTCCGCTTTAAAGGGGATATATAGGGGGATTTTGTACAGTAATATAGGGTTTAGGGTCCATGTACCGAATCATTGGGTACTTGGGTTTGGGGTCATATTCATTCTAGTGCAGGTTTTGGGCAAGTATATGATTATTCGGTACTTGGACGCTTAGGGTACTAGCGAAAATGAGTTTCTGGTTGATATGAAACTGCTTATCAGTCAAAATCCTTGGTTCCTGGATTTCCAGCTTTCAATTGGATTCTGGTTTATATAAGTCTTTGGAACAATCTACACGAACATCTTGGCTTCCTGCATTTCTGGCTTTTGACAGGAAATCTGGCTCATACGCATATTGTTACTACATTGTCACTATATTATTACCATATTACAACTTTTTTGCTATTATATTGCTACCAGTAATCATGGACTTCCCCCAATGCTAGACTGTCTTCGATCAGGTTCTGGTCTACATAAATTGTCTGATAACATTGTGTTAGACACAGCACAAAATGCTGTTTTCCTGGAGTTGTAGTTTTCGAAGTTAACACCATTGGGTAAGCTATGTTGCTCACTATACTTTCGAAGGAAGTGCACAGCCTGTGGTCCCTTTATAAGGACCTTTCGCACAACCGCCAAGCCCTAAATTATAAGCCCTCCTTTAGAAGGCCCTTGTGGTCCTAGGTTCCTTGTGCAGTTCTGCTATACCTAAACCAAACCCAAACATAATGTTCATGTTTATTTAGAGCCCTGGATTACTTGACCCAATTCGGTCGTAAAGAGATATGCGAGGACATATTTATTGAAGGCTTATAGAGCGCATGAAGCTTATCAGGTTTAGTACAAGGTGCCCAGTGATCACCCAAACCCTAAACCCTAAAGCCCCTTAAGTAAGGAATATTCATTCATTTAGCCCCTAAACCCTAAACCCTAAACCGATGCGTTTTCTGGGCTCTCTGGGTAAATCCTTTTGAACCTTCTGGCCTGCCAGAAAATGGATGCACTCCCTGAAAAGGTTAGGGTTTAGGGTCCAGAGTTTCTGAAACATGGGGTCTTAAAAGTGGCCCAGAATACACTTGCAGACAGCTGTCCATTTACGAGCTCTGAAAATTGTACTTCGCAAAGTGAAGCTTCAACTGCTTTTTTGGAGCAAATCACCAAGCAAGTACGAACGGTTTGTAAGTCACCCAATTCCTCCATGCATCGTTGCTCAGGAAAGACAGACCCTCCCCCGAACCCTACGCGGAGGTTGCAAGTCCCGAAATATCAGGAGCTCCTGTGTCAACAATCCTTCAGTTAACGGTATCTGTATGAGAAAACCTCTTTTTTCAGGAGCCTGGACTAATAGAGGTATATAGAAAGCCCGTAAGGATACATGAGCTGGATTTCTTTCTGACCGACCCGGAAAACATAACTGGAAACTATGGCACGATGTATGTAGATTTGACTTGGCCTTCCTCAATAGAAACGCCAAGTGAAGACTGCTACATAGCATAGCGCATATCGCAATATGATATTGCGGTGCGTGTTTTGGGGCTCAGGGAAATATAAACAAGTACACGGGGAAATACATCACAGTGCTTTCCATTCCTTCTTCCTCACGGAAAGTGAGAACGTCCTCACAATGTCTGATGGGTGTCTATTCTTCACTACGAGTTACTTGCAAAGCTTACTTTGCCCAAATACATGAAACACCAGCGCCCAAAATGGCTCTTTTCTCAAGGCTTCTAGTAATCCCCTTCTCCTAATCCTAACCCCAGTGCGAAAATTTGAACATTCCCAACAGATGAAACCAAGCTAAACTAGGAATTCATTCGATTTCCAACCCTAAACCCTAAACCCTGAATAAGAGAGTTGTGCCTTAGACATTGCTGGAGAAGCGCAATGGTCTGCTGTAAGACCTCAGGGTTAATCTGTAGGTCCCTATAGGCTTTATGCTTTAGGGAATTGGGCCTAGGGGCATAATTAGGCTTGTGGACTTTATGTGGTTTATGGGTTTTAGATTGTTTTTAATAGGGTTTCGGAGCTGTATAAAGTCCTGGGTTTTGGGCTCCTATGGAAGTTGAACTGAAGGTTTAGATCCTCAAGCCTCGTTCTGGAAATCTCATTGGGTCCGAAATCTGTACTATTATTGTGGCACTTGCTTGGCTTCTTCAGACCTAACCCAACAACACAAATCCTGAAGTTGAATCCTAAAGCCAATATTATGAGCCCTGGACTAATTTTTAATATATCCCTTAATAGGTCCACCCCAAAACCCTATATAGTCCCCTATAGGTCCCGCCCAACCTAAATTTAGTCCGTAGCTCATAAATAACCAGCGCGCCATACACATACTGGTAAGTTTAAGGAATGCAACTACCCAAAATATCCAACATTTTAGGTAAACCGCCCTGTCAATAGATGCATGAATGCTCTGAGTAAAGTAAGGAGAAGCCTGCATAATTGCGGAAATAATCTTCTTCTGATCCTTGTACGACTCTGCTGCAATAGACGCCGAGACACCCTTTCATATACTTCTAGGCCCTCGCATCAGAAGCCACGCTCCATTTCGTGCTGCGACTCCTTTTCCGTTTTATTCTCGGCGCCTGGACCTTGAATCTCCAACCCTAAGCCTTAAACAAGACGCTAAATTTACAGGCCCCAAACCCCACCCTAAACCCCAAAACCGCAAGCCCCAAACCCTAAACGAGCAAAAACCCCAAAACCGCAAGCCCCAAACCCTAAACGAGCAAAAACCCCAAAACCGCAAGCCCCAAACGCTAAACCTTACCCCCTCAGTACATTCCTTCCTGGCCTGCTCCTCCCGCTGCTTCAGGTCTCGCGCTCGCCTTGGAGTCTTGGGGGCTTAAGGGGCTAGGGTTTAGAGTTTAGGTTTTAGGGGTTTAGGGTTTATGGCTTGGTTGAGGGCTTAGGGTTTTAGGGTTGAGGGGTTTTATACAGGTTGAGGCTGTAGGGTTGAGGCTCTAAAGTTGAGCCCCTCAGGCTTTGGTAATCTTGAACGACATGCAGATGCTACGATCCTGTAGAGGTTGCTTAGGGCAATAAGGGGTTGTGGCCTTCACATCCCTTAACTAAAATCAACCCTGAAATACTTAAGCCTTCAACCTGGTAAGGGTATGCTGGTAACCCACGCCCCCACAAGTTATATAAGCCTATACGTAGCATCTGAAAATTTATATCCTCATATCTGGGGTTGGGGTTACCAAAATACCTTACTTACTTGGAATAACTGCTATATAACCCCTGGCAATCATTATGTAATCCCTGTAGGGTTACCAAAATCCCAAGCCCTAAACCCTGAACCCGTGTCCTAAACCCTAAATCCTAAACCAAACGCCTAGCGGTCTGCATGTTTGATCGGCACCCTGGAGCCCAAGCAGGCTGAAGCAGAACAAAGAAGAAGAAGGTTCTGTTACCATAGGGTTCAGAGCTTTTGGGTGGTTTAGGGTTTAGGTTTAGGGGGGTGTAGGGCTTGAGGGTTTAGGCCTTAAAAAACTGAGTAGGGAATGAACACGAAAACACTATAGAGGCGGCCGCTCAAACCCTAAACCCAGACACTCCTAAGTCCTAAACCTCAAGCCTTACACCGGCAGCTGGCATGAGAGCTGTTTTCATGAGAGGTGCTGGCGCCAAAGCTTAGGGTTTAGGGCTCAGGATTTATTGTTTAGATTTAGGGTTTAGGGCATGCGCACAGCTTGGCTAATGGCCACAGGATTAGCAGGGATCGGGGCTTGGGGCTAAGGGATTTAAAGCATCGTAGTGCAATCTTCTGAGCGTCATGCTGTCAGGTTTGAGGCGGGCTACTTCAGAGTGCCCATTCTGTGAACGCTTGGTACGATCTCCTACAGTTTTGCTAATCCAAATGAAACATGTTGAGTCTCTTGAAGCGCTGGCAGCAAACATCCTGGACTAGGGTTCAGGGTTTCAGGGTTTAGGGTTTCAGGGTTCACGACTCCCCAACTTTCTCAATCACTGAAAGGCTCCCTAAGGTCCCCTCTCGGTCCGACCTTCCTTGGAACATGATCTTTTGGATTTAGGCTTTGAGATTTAGGGTTTAGAGGTTGGGGGTTTAGGGGTTTGGGGTGTGGGGTTTGGGGATTGGGGTTTAGAGTTTAGGTGTTTGGGGTATGGGGTTCGGGGTTTAGGGGTTTGGTTTATAGGGTTTAGGCTTTTAACCTTGTTTCTCACGCCGTTTTGTTCAACTGAAGCCAAGTTGACTGGTCTCCGAGAGGATGTCAGGGAATGGAGGCATTGAGCCCAGCGGCAGCCCCTATACAACCCCATATACCGCTCACTATAACCCATATACCGGGCAACAAAACTGCATAGGGGTTATATAAGGTAATACAGCATAGGGGCTATATAGGGTAGTGTAGGGATTATATCGGGTAATATTGGGATTGTATAGGGGCAATGCAAAAGCAAATGGCAACTACTATTTAGGGACTATAGAAGAATGCCAGGAACTTAAAGAGCGCATACTGTGGACCTACTTGGCTACAAAGGAGAGCCTCTAAGTTCCTCAACCCTAAACCTTTGGGTTTATGGTTTAGGGTTGAGGGTTGAGGGTTTAGGATTTAAGGCTTGGGGTTTAGGGTTTTGGGTTTAGAGTTGAGGGTTCAACTCTTAAACGGTCCAAGCGTCTCCAACTTTGCTTGGAGCTTCTGACGATTCCGGCGGGGCCCTGCCTGCAGTGAAAACAATGTTGGGTCTCAAGGCCGATATTTGTAGGGTTTAGGGTTTAAGTTGGGTACTGCCCCCACCCAGTAACAATCTATATTAGGGGTCCTATTAAGGGCTATATATAACCATATTATGAGTATTACCCAACTGTTACTGAGGGGGGGGCAGTACCCAAGGTTTAAGGTGAGTATCAGAGTTAAAATGGGGCTATAGCGGCTATATTGGGATAATGGAAAACGGAAACTACTATTTATGGTCTGGGGCTTTAGGGCTTCAGGGGTTAGGGTTTAAGGGCTTAGGGTTTAGAATTTGCTGTGAGTCGCTGGGCCTTTCCTTATTTGGGGCTTATCTTGGGGTTCCTAAACCCTAAACCCTAAACCCTAAACCGTAGTTTGTTTCGGTTTGGTGGGTTACATGAGGGGGAACCCTATGCCTGACAGCTCACATCTCAGTGTACGACAATTTTATCCTCTACGTTTCGACTCCAAGAAGTGCCCTTGTAAATGCTGAACCATATGGTTACCCTAAACCCTAAACCCTAAACCGCCTAACAGAGCTCCTCAAGCCTAGCTCAAAACCTTGTGCCAATAAGTTTCTGGTATCCCAGGAGGACGGATCACAACAATACGACCAGGTTGAGGATTTGCTGCGTATAGCCCGGTATGAAAAGCGCCATGCTTGAAATCAGGGTTCCTTGAGACCCTAGACCCTAAACCCTGAAACCCTAAACGGGGCCATACCCCCAAGCCTACGCCTCAAAGCTCTTAGTACTTCGTTTTCATAAACTCCTTGTAAAGCCTGCAGATACTAGAGGAAGCGGTTTAGGGTTTAGGGGTTTAGGGTTTAGGGGTTTAGGGTTTAGGGTTTCGGGTTGAGGCGTTTAGGGTTTAGGGTTTTCTCATTATTGGCTATTTGGACCCCGCACCCAACCCAAACAGAACACCCTCATCCCTAAATAATGAATCCTTGAACCGTCATCCTATGCCCTTCATTATACCATTCCGTGACGCTGTACGCCCTGAACCCAAATCCTCAAACGCAAGCCCCTGATCTGAACCCTGGACCCAAAACTCCAAACCTTAAACCCAAAACCCTCAACCCTGAATTCCTGAACCTTTAAATCCTAATCCCCAAATGCCTACGAATCCCAAACCTCTTAAACCCCTGTTTGCCAAACCTCTAAAACCTTAAATCCCAAGTCACAAACCCCAGGCCAGAAGCCAAGTTCTCTGCTGGCGCGTTAATTAGCGCTGCCAAGCCCAAACTGGCCTGAAAAGGATATTTGAGTAATGATTACAATTTGGCTTTAGGGTTTAGGATTTAAGGTTTAGGGTTGTGGGACTTAGGGTTTGGGTGCAGGGCTTAGGGTTTAGAACGGGTCCTACTGTAGGGGCCTGAAGGACGTGGCCTCCAAAACGGAGAACCAGATGCAAAAGAATATGAACAATGAAATGGTAACTGTGCTCATATCGTTCTACAGGGTTCTAATGTGGTTTCATAGTGCTTTGCAGGGTTTCATGGGGTTGCGTGGTGGGGACTTTAGTATTTGCCAACACATGCAAAACAACCGGACAAGAGAATAGACGATGAAATGGAAAGTGGGTTTCTATAGGCATATTATGCAGAATATGAGCTATAGTCTAAACTCCTAGTATCCCCCTCAATAACCCCTATAGTACTCCCCTATATAATACTCTATATAACCCCCTTTTAAGGAGTTTAGACTGTAGCTCATATGAAGCAGATTCATAAGTCACTTGAGCATATCTAGGGCTGTAGAGGCTCAAAGTCAGACCGCAGGCTTCAGACCCAGAAGCTTCAATGGTTGAAAGCTACCCTGAGGATGCAAATAGCCCAATGTAGGAAAGATCTATTAGCTTTAGGGCCCAATGTAGGAAATATCTATTAAATTTGGGGCCCAATGTAGGACATGTGTAATATTAACCGTAGGGCCCAACGTAGGAAATATCTCTGAACTTTGGGGCCCAATGTAGGTATCATCTGGATACCAGGATCCCTAGTGTCCTAGGGCTAGGATGCACTTGATGGCCAACACGAAGCGCCCCTGAGTTGTCTCCGGCCACAGCATAAGCTGCATGAAGAACGTCAGGGACCAATGCCCACACTCCTAAACCCTGGCAGACTCATGACTGTTTCCCGAAGGGTCCATCATGCAATAACCATGTACTGTGGGATTCGCTTATCATGGAAACTTCACTATGGAAAGTTATTGAGATTCCTGGGAGTATATGGTAGTTTCCCTAAATAGGGGGGGACCCCAATATAGGCCCCAATATATTGTAATCCTTATTATAGGAACCCCCAAGAAGGTATCCTTAATTTTGGGAAACCCCATATAACATTTATATGATTGGACCCTTGGTGTTCGTGGAGGAAACTTGCATCATCTAGGACCTTTCCACAGCTGCAAGTTTCTTAGGAACCCTAGACGCCACGCCCCATAGGGAACGTGGGGTGGTGCAAGATTTTCGGCATCAAGAGTAGCTGAAGGGCACCCTAAATCCTGAACCCTAAATCCTAAACCCTGAAACTATGAATGCTGAACCCTAGACGTCCTAAAGTTTGGACCCGGCCCGCACCCAAAATCCCTGGGAACTGTCTGTTGAGAAATTCCCATAGGATTGCTTTAAGGCTAGGTTCCCCAGTAATCGCTTGAGAATTTTTCCTAATGTTCAGCTTTAATAAGGGGACCCCTAAACCCCAAACCCTAAGCCCTAAAACCTTAAACCCCCAAACCCTAAACCCTACCCCAACATGAAAAACGGTAACAAGGGTCCTACTGGGCTAGAAAGCGGGGGCAGTCTCGCAGCCTCAAGTCGTCAACCCCAAGCCCTACTGTTCATACTAAAAATCCTGCATTAGTAGGACCTGGGGTTTATAGCCCCCCTTAAGCAGATAGAATATGGGATACATGGGGATCTTATTACAATATACCCGAAGCCATATTCTATCTACTTAAGGCGGACTGCAGGGCTTAGGGTTTAGGTTATTCTATGTCCCAAGGTATAAGGTACTTAGGGTCCTTTTGAACAATTTTGAGTATCCCCCGGAAGCAAGGTCTTGGGAAATGGCCAGCTGTTGGCTAAGCTCCGCTTCTATGTTCGGCCTGCCCAGCCGAACTACGAGGTTGAAGGGCTTTAGGTTAGGTGGACCCCCCACCCAGTAATAGTGACTATAAGGGATAATAGGGATTATATGAGGGTCCTCTTATATTCGTATTATACCACTATTACAGGGTGGGGGGTCCTCCTAAGGTTTAGGGTTCAGTTGCAGTCATCTACGGGAAGTTTAAGGGTTGAAGGATTAGGGTTTCCTAGGATTATAGGCTTAGGAGGATATGATAGTCCTACGAACCCCAAATAACCTAGGACCCAAAACGTCCCCCTTTTGGAATATAGCTCATCTTATAAAGAACTTCGGACCCCACTAGGGCATACGGGTTCAGTCAACACCCCTATAGTCTCGAAAATGCTCTCATAGTCCAACACCTCCAGGACCTTCCAACTACCCTCTATGATGGTTTAAAGGCGCAGGATTAAGGGCCCTATACCCCAAACCCTCAAAGCCTTCCGTTTAAGGGTACCTGGAGAAAATGGGTTTCTGGGTTGTGTAGCACACGGAAAGGTTGGAAGGCTCATGTCCTGAATCCAGAACCCTAAACCCGGAAACCCTGAACCCTAAACCACGAAACCCGCAATAGTCCTAATCTCCTGACTGGATCATCTGATCGGAGGTTTTCCAAAGAGCTTACTCGGGTTTAGAATCGGTTTAGGCCTAAGGGTGTACATCCACGTGCTTAACACTCTAGTCTATAAGTGATGGCATTCAAGCGGAGGTCCAATGGATGTGCCCCGACAAACGCCTGACGGTCCCATCTATGGAGCTCTACCTGGACCGCCAAATGATGTAGAATAATGGCCTTTTGGGCTGTTGGTAGGTGTTTTGGACCATTATTTTACCTACTTTTGGGGCTTAGGTAGACTAATTTACTACTGGGCGGAAAGTACACTCGTGATCCCTACTTGGAGGTCCGTTTTACTTATAACCTACTTAATAACTGTAGTTATAACCCTATTATACCTAGGGTAACTGTAGTTATGGGACTTATACTTAGGTTATAACTACACTTACTAATTAGGTTATAAGTACAACGGACCTCCAAGTATGAGCCCTACAACAACCCAGTATTAAGCTACCTACTAAGTACCTCTGACCGTCCATGTAGTTCTACCTCATCTGATACAAATGAACCCGTACCCTAAATCCACACCCAAATCCCGAGTTGCTTTGAGCACCCTCAGTTGATGTGGTAGTTTCCATACACAGAGGGTCCCAAATATACCCTAAACCTTATAAAACCTAAACCAACAATCCTTACCATGGGGACCCTCAAAGGGTCCCCCAATTTTGGGAAACCTCCCATGTTCTCGGCGTTTTGGGAAGCTGCCTATCACTTGTAGGGCTCCTCGAGGTTTACGATGCCACGTGGTTTAGGGTTAAGGGTCTAAGGGTCTAGGGTTAAGGGTTTAAGACGTTTAGGAGCTACACTGACTTGGGTGCAGACACCATGTCCAAGTAGGTACATAGGTCGGTGGTTCTCGAAAATCCCCAAACCTTAAACGTTATAACCGTAAAACCCTGAACCCTCACCCCTAAATCCTAGACTCCAATTCCTGAAACATAAACCCGAATCCCTAAACCCTAAATCCTCAGCTGCAGTCGGTTATGGGCATATTGTATGATCAAAAGCTGGATCTAGCATGTAAGACCACCTAATCCCAACCCTAAACGCTAAACGCTAAAGCCTAAACCCTAAACCCGAGGTTTAGGGTTTCTGGCTGCGTTGTGCGGAATGGGGCCCCATACATAGCTCAATATATGTCCCCCTTAAGTAGATAGAATATGGGGTAAAGGGGGATCTTGTAATAATATACTCAAAGCTATATTCTACCCACTTAAGGGGGACTATGTCCCTGTTTAAGGACCTCTGCGGCGAAGACCACTGTAATTTGGAAAGTGAAAGCTGTGTACAACCTATATACCCCCTTTAGGGTTTAGGGTTTGGGCCCTTAGGGTTTAGGGTTTCGGCCCTAAACTCCAAACCCAAAAACAACCAAGCACGTGGCTTTGTTTTGACAGGCATCAGCACTAAGCCCGCGGAGCGTTGATACGCAGAGCTGGTCATCCCTCCATCCGAACCCCCCCCCACCGCCCGCAGGGTTTACGCTGAAGAGGGGAGGGTTTAGGGTTTAGGGTTTAGGGTAATATACTCCTCATATCCTAGGTTACGATATCTATTAGAGAGGGCTAGGGTGTACATATATAGGGATAATGAATGGTAAATAAAATGGAAACTGCAAGGATTATAGGGTTGTATAGGGGCTATGTAGGGATTATATAGGGTTATATATATATGTATGTATGATATGATATGTTCTCATGCCGTATATTTTGGCATTTATTAGCGGGTGGGTGGGTGGGGGGGTAATTGCTAGCGGAAGGGGACTACCAGGCTTTGTGTTGCCAGCTGTACATGGCAAGCTGCAGCCCCAGACTCGCAACAGCCTCAGTCAGGGTTTAGGGCTTAGGGTTTTAGAGTTTAGGGTTTAGGGCTTAGGGTTTAGGACTGAAAAACGGGAATTTACAGCATGGAGACACTTCTAGATTCCTATTTTCACACATTTCCACATTACCCTACAATCCTGATATTCACTTCCATGCCCAAAACCCTAAACCCCAAGCCACTAGTAACCCTCATGAGCTTCAACTCGGCAGCGAGCAGACCAAGCGAGTTGGAAAATGATGCCTGAGCTGCATACCCTCAGAGTCCATGTGATCAAAAATTGGGTACTTAGGGCCTTGGTTCTAGGAATGTAGGTTCGGATAAGTATATGGGTTGTTCCTCAAATTATGGGCCCCTTCTAGCTATAGATTGTATTACGTCACCTAAAAAATTTGAGGGGTGCCAAAATGGGACCCTAATTTTGGGAACGACCCATATTTATTGTTGGTCACTTGGGCCCGAGGGATAGCTGCATTTCACACAGGACACAACACAACTGGGACTCTCTTGGAGTATAAGCCGGAATTGAGGGGACACAATGCTTACGCAACGCATCAACCCTGCTGCTATTATCAAACACCCTAAACTCTAAGCCCCTAAACCCATGGGAGTACAACATATCAGGACAGGGTTGCCCTTCTAACAAGGGGAAAGGATTTTTCCACAAAGGCTCTGCCCCAAAGGCTGAAGTACCTTCTTGCCCCCCAAATCATGGGTTTCATTGCAGGATGCCCTATGTTTCTTGTTAGTTGGTTCAAGCGTATTTGTCTTGGTGGTTGAAAAGACTTCACAGTATCCCGATTTACTGGGAACATCTAGGGAACCCTGTACCTACTTACTAGACAAAGACCCTAAACGGCAGGCTCAGACTATTGAGCTTGCTCATTTTGAATTCTTCCCCCCCAGTACCTGGAGCATCATCCGCTGGTAGTTTCCTGTAGGACTGTCCTGTCGGAAAGTAATGCTACCAAGCGCCACCAACCTTAAGAAGCCAGTATAGTCTTAGGAAGTTATCAATGATCAATGCACAGAATAGGGCCATGGGGAAGCTACGTCGTTCAAACTTCAGACCCTCTATGGGGGCTCTACAAAGACGGGGAGGCATAGGGACTTCCTGGGTATATGGGGAATATGAGCCATAGTCTAAACTCCTTGTATCCACCTAATAACATGTATAATTCTCACGTATATAACTCCCTACATAACCCACCTTCACGGAGTTTAGACTAGAGCTCATATGGAGAATACAAGGGGGCTTACGGTGGCCCCCTCGGGGGCTCCCGGAATGATCAAAAGATGGCGGCTGGATGAATAGCGTTCCTGTAGCTCAAAAGACCCTAAGGGTCCAAGGACACAAATAATAGGGCTTCAGGGCCCAAATACCAAAAATATTATGGTATTTAGGCCCTAAAACCCTATTATTTGGGTCCTTGGACGCGTAGGAAGAGCTTTACAGCATTGTAGGTACACAAGACCACCAATTAAGGGTCTATCTCTGACAGGGAATGAAGAAACTCCTTTAAAAAAAACACCTCCTGGGACCGCCCTGCGCTTTGATTCTACAACTTCTCACAATAAGTGGTCCAACGGCGCACATAGCACGTCTCAGGTTAGGACAGCAGTTATTCGTGACCACTGGGACAAAAAGGTCCATCCATTAGGGCCCAGACTTGGGAAACTCCTATTAAGAACTAATAAAAAAGAACCCCTAACCCTAAACCCTAAACCCCAAACCCCTAAACCCTAAACCCCTAGCCATAGGAGGGGCTCTTTTGGCAGGTTACATGGCGGTTTCCTGAAATTAGGGGTACCATTTTGGGGGTCCCTATACTCAGGATTATCGTATTTTGGGATCTATATTGGGGTTCCCTTATTTTGGGAAACTACCACATGGATTTGCCGGATACTGCTTCATCCCCGACTGAATAATTTCACTCCCGAGGTTGGTAGTCGTAGGTAGTAGTACCTAAACCCCAAAAGTATGTAAAAGAATAGCCCTAAACCCAGAATAATAGCCATAAAGGCCATTATTTTACATACTTTTGGGGTTTAGGTAGTGGTTATAACCCATATTCTATCTACTTAAGGGTTCTAAGCATTTTGTACGCTAGCCACCGACACAACAAGCACTCCTACACTGCAA
>CAJNIZ010044839.1:0-27464 GCA_905231905.1 Symbiodinium pilosum
GCTTTAGGGTTTAGGGCCCTGTAGTATCATGTAGGTTATATTCCCTAATTGTGAGATATCGGGCTTTGTGGTAGACTGTCAACTGTATGGCATTGTTTCAGTCACTGATACGCTACAGCCCTGATATATAGGTACGCAAATGGGGCCGCATTTTGACAACCTACCATGTGGGATTCTGTAAATGCAGTGACCACTACAGGGCAGCAAAGCCTTCGAGAGGACGGGCTTTTCAAACCCGCCTCAGGGTTTTAGGAGTAATTCTATCATGCGACCAAGGGACTTGCATATGTACATCCGGCAGCCCATACACATTGAAACCCATTTTGCAGGAAAAGTTTCACGATGATTTTATCATACCGGTGGACTTGCCCGATGCCATCGACGAAGCTGTGCCTGCAAGAAAGCTTCGGCCTGTTGGAAAATATCCTTCATTCTTCCACCCTGCACCCTAAAATTTCTTTGTAACCTGTAGAGATTTTCCTACATTGATTTTGTCTAGCGCTTCCACACCGGAATGGGACGGGTCTTTGGCTGTGGGGTTTCGGCCTCAGGTTCTCAGGTGAGGGCTTATGTCATGTTGACTGGTTTATTTCCACGACGCCTGAAGAGTGTGTCGTGATGAAGTATTCATCACGCAGCAATCTTCAGGCGTCGTGTAATCAGTGCCATAGGAGCAAAAGTCTAAACTCTTAACAGGGGGTTATATAGGAATTATATATATGGGGTTATTAAGGGGGATACTAGGAATTTGGGTTAAAACTCATATTGACTTGGGGGCTAGCTTCAGGAATGCCTTGATTTGATGACAGCATGGTCCAAAACACAGTAGAAGCCTGAATAATCAGGTCCGAGAATCCCTGTATAGTTATTAGGGCCTGGAAAGGGATGATTGACAATTAGGGCCTCATTAGGGATTATTTCGGACTAGGGCCTTATCAGGGACTGTTTCAAATTAGGGCCCCTAGTCTATTGTCGTTCAAACAGACCTCATCGTGGTATCGGTAGGTATTCGGGCTCTAGATAAAGCAGACCTAGCTTGTTAATCTCACCGCTTGTTGGGCGCTATTAGGAGCGTGGTAACTTGATTCAGGCCGCCCATGATACAGATCCTAAACTTGTGATGATGTCATACGTTGAAGCCCTCAAGCCCTACGCCACAGCCCTAAATGCCTTCAATGAATTCTGTCCGCACGCCTCAAACCGAAACCCTGCGGCCCAAGCCTTGATCCTTGAACACTAAACCCCTAAGCCCAAATCCCAGAACTCCAAGCAAGACTCTTAGGATGCCACACCAAGTGACCGTGAAATCCAGCAGCTGTTTGCAGAGGTGCCGAGTTTAGGGTTTAGGTTTAAGGGATTAGGGTCCGGGGCTTGAGGTCCAGGGTTCAGAGTCTAGGGTTCGGGGTTCAAAGTTTAGGGGTCAGTGTTCGGGGTTTATGCTTAAGGGTTTAGGGTTGTATGGCCCGGGAATTTGAGAATTTAGGGTCTTAAAGTTTAAAGTGTACAGGGTTTAAGACGCAGCTGGTGGCCTTTGTAATCCTTATGTGCATCCGCACTGAGGTGGCGGTTATTTTCCGTCCCGTTTTTTGGTAGCGGGGTTACCTACACGTCGGATTATGGATTCATGTACATTGGCAGGTATATAAGGGTTTCCCCAGTTTATGGAAACTCCTAGTGCATATTAGAACTTCTCTACTGGGTCCTGGTAAGGCTCCCTAGTTCATTCCTGCATATTTTTTGGGGTCCCTAGGCCTCCCATGTCGAATATATCCCAGACTTCTCTTGAGGTTTCCGTTCCAGGGCTCCTGCGGGAACCTCCCCTCCATCCCATATTATTGAGGCATTAATGGGTTGATTTCAAGGATTCCACTGGGATGTTTCCTCAACAAAAGATACTCAAGTGGAACATACCACGGAAAATGACGTGGAAACTGGGTTAACGTTGGTTAATAGGTTAGAGTGATATGAAAAGTCGGGTCGCTTTTGCAGAGTCCCTAAGAATAGTATTATTTTCGCATGTTGGTGTCTATGTTGGGGCCCCCTGTTTATGGAAACTCCCGCATAAACATCCCAGTAGCGGAGATTGGAAGATGATTCATGTGACAGCTCATGTCAGTAGCAAGCATCCAGGATCACACATGGCTATGCTGTAAAGTCACATCTCGTCTCTAAATCCCAAACCTCAAGCCCTAAACCTGCCAGTACCCAGCTAGAGAAAAGCACGAGTGGCCGTAACTAGCTGATGTTTGCACAGAAAAGGTGCGCAGGGGTGGCTAAACAAATCTCACCCTAAGGGTCCAAGGACCCAAATATTCGGGCTTTGGGTCCCAAACACTAGTCAGATTATAGTATTTAGGCCCTAAAACCCCATTATTTGGGGTTTTGGACCCTAAGGGTCACCTGCCAGCTTTACAGCTTGCAACCCCTAAATTGGCACACCATTCCCACAAGCAACCTCTGAAAAGCCGACGACTTGATCTAAAGCGTGGCGAATCCTAGGAGTCCCCATTTTCATGCATTGATCTCCACAAGAACTTGAAACCCTGAAGCTGAATCCCTGATACTGCGCCCTTGAAATCCTGCACCATTATTTACTGCTTGGCCCGAAACCCTTCAAACCTCAAAATTCCACTCCACTTCTAAAGCCCCAAAGCTTTCAACCTCGATAAGGCCTAAGCCCTAAACACAGGTGGACGACCTCATCGCAAGCCAGGCCCTTGCTGCCGCATTGGGACGGAATAACGCGCCGGCACTGGGTGAGCGCCTCGTGCCCTTGCCTGTATGGTTATTGTCATTGTCGCAGAGGGTGCATGGGGTTTACAGCAGGGTTTTGGGTTTGCGGGATTTCGAAAAGAAATGCAAAAAAGATGATGGAGAAACACATGGGAAAGAGGCTGGAAAATTATGTGGAAGCTACGGTTGCTGTTTACCTGAGACACCAGCGTAACACCTTCAAATACGAATATTATCAGAGGCAACATTATTACCCCCCCTGCAGGGCATGCTTGCCCATCGCACCGACTCAGACCTGTTAGCAGCTGTCCAGGGTTCATAGAAGGTCGCGCCTCTTAGAAAGTATTTGAGGTTCTTAGAAGAGGTTCGGAGAAGGGTTTTTGAGCTTCTAATCACCTGGTCTGGCTATTAAGAAGCAATCAGAAGGGTGCATAGGTACATAGAAGCACACAGAAAGGGCGGGGTCCGCGGCCGGCGGGGTAAAGTTGCCTCCAATATTAAACTCTACCCCACCCCTCAGTATTGCATATGTCCCAGAATACATCATAGCTTACGGGGAGCATTTAATATTAGGGTACGGGGTGTCAATGCAAGTATAACAGGATTATGGAAGGATGGCCTTTTGGACCGGCGTTTCTACTATGGCTGTCCAGGTAAGGCTCGTGGAATTCGGGTCGCAGACCCTTAAAGAAGGGCAAGGATACCAAAGCATTAGGCACAACACCCTACGCTGGGTATGTAGTATCATTCAAGTTTCTCCAGTGTGCCCCGAAAATAATATTGTCCGCGTTATCTGGGCACAGGGAGACCCAAGAAATACTCCCAAAAATGCTGAGCCGCAACAAACAAAAAGCGAACTCCCACTCCATGCGCTGACCTTGGGATACAGTCCCGAAGAGACATAATTTCAGAAGAAATAGGCCTTGAACGTGCCATATCCTAACATCAGATGCTTCCCATAACTTCTCCTACGCCCCAGAAAGGCAATGCCACTGCCTAAAAAGGATCAAGCCACAAGTGCATTGGCTTCTGCCCTGCGCGCAGACCTTGCCAATGCTATGAAGGCCTAAATTGGTTTGTGGGTTGCTGTATCTGCCTGCCAAAAACTAGAACAACCTTTTGAGTTGACTTTTGTGAGTTGTGGGTTCGGTGTAGTTAGGCGGTTGACTTATAGGGTTGAGGGCTTGTGTCGCATGCGATAGGAAGTATAGGGGTGTTCGCCCATCTCGCATGCAAGAGCCTGCCGGATTTCTGGTCTCCTCCTTGAGTGTTTTTTTGGTGAAGGCCAGATTTGTGAGAGCTCTGGGTGTGAGTATCAGCGCATGGGGTGTAGTCTGCACTGTAGAGCTTGGGTTCATGGGTGTTGCGTGTGTTGGGCGTAGGAGTTTTTGCAGGATCGGGGCTAAAATTGATAGATCGGGTTCAAAGACAAGTTTATGCGGAACGCGCGTAGGGACTTGCTAATGCCGGGGTTTCTGGGGCATGCTTCGTGTGTAGGAGTTCGGAGTTTTGGATCTTGGGCTAGGCTGTAGGATTCCTCAACCCCCTTCTTGCCATGTAAGTCAAGTGTCCCCTAATCCGGAGCTCAGTATTTTTTTAGCTTAGGAAATGGATATTGCAAGATGGAGGGTAGAGGCACAAGTACGCATATGCCGGATGTCCACCAGGACTGTTGCGGAGCACTGCCGCAGAGAGAGCCACATGTCCACCATGTCCTCGCACGCTTGCTTGTGTTCTGCATCCATAGACAAGGTCTTCATAGTTTGTGGAGTCGACCCGCGTTCAGTAGCCCTCAACAAACTTCCTTTCCAGAAGCGCTAAACTCGTAATGCCCATTTAGATCGCAGAATCTCGTGCTCAATGCCATACGACGTGAGTACTCGGACCTTAGTTTTTGCATTGTGTGGCCGTGACGTATACTTGGTGCACCTTGAGGCAGACCCCTGCAAGCTACGCATGCTGCGGTGTCTTGAGCTAGCTAGGTCACAACGGTCACAACTCCCTCGTGACAGAGTAGCCCTTTCAGTCTGTACAAGTGTGATACAAACCTGGCTTTTCCTCAAAATGGTCCCTACATACTCCCTCACAAGGTCCCCCCCTACTCCCCTCTCTAATTCTTACATATCCTTGCGGATCCTCAGGGCTCCGCATTTTTGAGAAACTCCCACCTTTGTCTTGAATAAGCCTGCTCCCTAAGAGGGAGCTAAGCATGCCGCTCGGTGCCTTGCGAAGGCCCTGGGTTTAGGGTTTAATTAGGGTTTAGGATTTAGGGTTAAGGATTTAAGGTTTAGGGTTTAGGATTTAGGGTTTAGGATTTAAGGTTTTGTAGATGAGTAGGATGATTCCCGCATGTTTTAGGTTGAGGAAGCAATCCCTTCAACAAATGCCCAGATCTCGAATCTCGAACATCATCGCCTGAGCCTCAACTCAGAATCCGAAGCCTTACCCTAAGGTGCCAGGTGCCTAGATGATAAATGATTTGGGCCCAAAACGTCTACATGTTGACCCATTGGAGTCAAATTACATCCCCTTAGTGTAATCCTGTAAACTTTTAAGTCCGGAACCCTAACCCCTAGATCCTAAACCCTAAGCCGCGAACAGGAGGGCACCGAACAGGCCCTGAAGGAGCGCAAGGGGCTTAGGGTTTTAGTGGTTCAGGGTTTAGGGTCGTTTACGGGCAGGGTCTAGGGTATCGGACTTCAGGGTAGGGTTTAGGAGATTAGGGTAGGGTTTTAGTGGTTTGGGTTCATTTCTGTTATAGGATCCTTAGTAGGGACTCCCATAACTGCCTTGTAATCACCATGTATCCCTAAACTCCCTAAGAGGGCTCGGCAGTTTTTAGAAACAACCTTAAACCTAAACTTCAAGAGTCGACACTTGCGGCTTGGCAATGATAGACGCACAGGGTCATGGGAATAGTGTTTTGAATGGGGATACTGTCGGTATCCTTTAACGGGCAAGAGGAATGTATGTATGTATGTGTGTATGTATGTATGTATGTATGTATGTATGTATGTAGGGCTTGGGTTTCTGGTTCGTCATGGGCGCCTCTAGGGGGAAACTAGGGGGAGTAGCAGGATCCATGAGTTTGGGGTGTTGGGCTTAGGGTTCATGATTGTAGAACTATATTGTACCCTCTTTTTGGGTGCCGTATTTGACAAGAAGTCCTTGGCTGCAACACGCAAGGGGGGCTACGCATCGGAGATACAAAAATGGTATTCGGTGTTGTAACCTTGTTTTTGACCTGGGTAGCCCACACAAGGCTAGTCGGGAAGTATGAAGGGGTGGGTGTATGCCCAGATCTTACTAGTTAGTGCGAGCCATAAACTTGAAGAATCAGGTGAGGTGTTTAGTTTGGGCTGCCGTGTTCATGTGCTAGACCACCGCAGCTCCAGGCCTCCAATTCATCAACTTCTAAAAGCACCTAAACCCTAACCCTAAACCCTAGGGCTATTTCCGGGGAAGGTAACAGCAGTAAGCCAATGCTACGCCCAAGGAGCCCTTCCCTTCCCAGACCTAGCCCCTTTTTTAACACTATGAACTTGAGAGTCTAAACTCCTTAAAGAGGGTACATAGGGGAGCATCATAGGGCTTTTCAAGGGGGATGCTCTACAGCTCAACTGGTTTCAGACCTACGCTACCATAATTCTTTGAGACCTTTAACTCCCCCATAACTAATCCCTGTCGCTAACCCACCTTTCTGGTGCTGTCGTTGGGAGGTTCAAGGGGACTCAGTAAGTAGGTTACTCTAGGGGACAGCTAGGGTTATTATGCGGCTTACTTGTGTTCTAAGAGATTACTCACTAAGCCCCCCTGACCGCCCAAGCCAGAGTGAGGGAGTGGATCCGTTTGAAAAATCTCTGCATGGCATGCTTCACGACTTCAGGGCCGCAGTGTGGGCACCAATATCAGTTTAGGGTGTAGGGTTTAGGGGCTTAGGGTTTAGGGTTTAGGGTGATGACCTTGCATGTATTCTGACCCCTAAGCCGTGGCGGCGCAGGATTCTTTGGGCCGCTTGCAGGACGTGTCCCTTCCCGAGGCCATTTTTGCGCCTTCAGGGGTGCCTCAGGGTTTAGGGTTTGGGTTTGGGGTTTTGGGTTGAAGATTTAGGGTTGAGGATTTAGGGCTTTGGGTTTAGGGTTCAGGGGGAGATAGGTTAATACTGGAATAGAATATGGAAGCTACTATCCTTTGTTGGGTTTAGGATTTAGATGCAGCTGGCTTAGCGGCTTAGTTGTGTTAAAAGTGTGGATAGCTTGGGTTACTGTATGGTTTTCAGGGGCTGGAAATATGCTAACTAAGTCCCCTAAACTGCAGATCCGAAACCCTAAACCCTGTGCCTGAGACGGGCAGACGAAAAAGTGCGGGAGGTTGAAACAAAAAACGTAAACCTTGCGCCCTGAACTGCCCCTAGACCCTACACCGCCGCTGACCTTGCAAGTAGGGTTGAGCTGTTACTTGGTTTCACCGCCCCAAAAGCGCTGATTACTGATTTGAGCTAAACTCCCTAAAAGGGAGTTATATATGGGGTTTTGTAGTACTACACGGGTTATTAAGGGGGAAACCAGGAGTTTACACTCTCACTCATTTGAAGAACCCGCAGCACACGTGATTGTAGCCTCAGCCCCCCAGTCATCCTTTAAACCCTTGCCAACGGTGTAGATCTATCGTTAATGTGGGCCTCTAGATAGCCTGCATGTGGCAAATCAATTGGGCTTGAAGGGCTTTATAGGATGTATAACAGGCATACAAAGGATCCGTTTGAGCAGATATTCCTTAGTTTAGCTGGCCTCGCGGTTGTTTTTTGGGAGGCAAGGGCGAGTTTTCATCTCTCTCATTTTAGAAACGCACATCCTGAAACTGAAGCTTGGGTGTTTCCCGCACAGGTGAAGAGTGCCTGAATAGCTCACCGCCTACTAGCCCGCACACACGTAGTTAAGCCCACCTCCCACAACACTCCCAACAACATGGATACTCCAACCTCTATTCAAAAATATGACCCTACAAGCATCATATGATTATAACAGGACACTGATTTTATAGGTTGGGGAAACAAATTCATTCAGTATCCTAAGCCTTGTTGCCCTGCGCAGGACCTCAAATCCCTGACACAGTTTAGGGTTTGTTCTTTAGAGTTTAGGGGCAACAAGCCACAGGTACGGTGATCAAATCAATTCATGGGGGGGTATTATAGTTCTTTCCTGAAGACAGGATTACATCGAAGGGCCCCTCGAACCACAGAACGTAAACCTTCACCCAAACTTAAGATGCCCCCTTACTGTACCCTTCCAAGCTTGAAACCTATAGCTCTACAGGCAGACGCAAAACCGCTCCCTTTGCCTTGCTCCCTGGCACCTTTTCCCGTACTGCCTTAGACTTATCCCGAAGCCCGAAAGCCAAAGCTGCAACCTTCAGACGATGGCTGCGAGACGGCAGCTTTGCGACCTACAGCCGCCTGGCAAGCAGTGCGGGGTCAAGGCTTTGAGGATGTGTTTTTTTGGGTTTTTGGGTTGTAGTGGAAAAGCCACTGCAATTTAACATAGAAAGCAATGATCTGAGCCCTTGCATCACCATGTGCTGTTCCATTCAGGCTTTGCTCGGGATATGCCGAACTTAAGGATCCACTCAGTGTCTTTGTGGGGCATGCTTTGGCGTTGCAGTACATATGTTGTGTTGAAAGCCATGGGCCCGAAACATTGTTTACGCTAGCTGGCATTGTCGGCAGTCCTTCACTTTAGGAAGTGCATGGTACTCTTGGGCTTGCATACCTGACGGCCTGATAATGGCGGGTGGAGCCGTACCTGCACGAAGTAGGGCAAACTCAATACTGGCATCCATGGTGCCGCGGGCCGTTGCGTATTATGAAGAATATGCTTCTGGCCAAAGCTTATGGCATGGGCGATTGGATTGCCTACTGAAGGTGCCAAGCTACTGTTCTTGGGTGTGGCATACACAAAACGAGTTTCTTGATCTCTAAACCCTGAAGCTCGCCCCTGATGCGTAACAACGACACTTGAGCTTGACCCAAGAGAGGAAAAGGTTTCATAAAGCAACGCAGCAAGATTGTTGTTGAATAGAACTTTACGATATCAGGTTGGGCTGAAATGAAAAACTTTCAAAAAGCGCACGTAAGCAAAATTCTAGGGAAACTCAGCAGTCCAGATGCCCATGGTGTTAGGCTTTCTGTAGGGCTGAGGGTTTCGGAGTATCGGCTACATGGGTACCCTAAGCCTCTGTAGGCTGTAGGTGTTTATATCTTGCATTGCATCCTAAGTAGCTTTCCCCCAAAGGCTAGGTGGCGGCGTTCCGTTGCTTACGGCCCGTGCGTGATGGGTGCACGACGGGGTTGACAAACCTGCGTCATTTTTCGGGTGGCGGACACGGTAGACATTTAAGCCCTGAAGGTGCTACATAAGCTCTAGCCTCAACCAATGTGTTGGGATTCTTCACCACGAAATACATAACAACCGTATATTTTGGGTCCCTTTCAACAGTATTCATTACTTTGGCTTTTCGGAGTATATGAGAATCTTGGACTTTGGGCCCTGTAGGATTAGTTAGAGTCTGAAGGCTAAAACGATGCGTGGAGAGCAAGAACATCTCTGAGCTCACCATGCTTCTACGCGAGGCAGTTCAGGGTTTAGGGGTTTAGAGTCCAGGGACAGTGTTAGGATGCTCGGGCTGTCATGAGTACAGTCTGCAGCGTTGCAGCTGAAGCCTGGAGTGGGGCGGTGCGAGAAGCCTCTTGCAAAAAGGGGTTTAGAGTATAGGGTTTGCATGAATCCTTCCACAACCTGTGTTTCCAAAAACTCCAGCATGTTTTGGGCTTCTGGGTGACTTTGGAAATCATGACGTTGGAGGACCCATAACAACTTTATGATTATACTATTGTCCTGATATGGGGGCTTGGGGGTACACAAGCTCTGAGCCACCAAGCTCCTCAGCTTGGGGCTTGGGGTATTGAAATACAGTGGCCGAAATCTTTACCAAGCATGAAGAACTAAATGCACAAGAGCTTGGAAAATTAAATGGAACCTGGGTCTACAAAGGAGTTTAGGATAGTACAAACTGCCGCTATCATCTTGAGGTCCAGCTGAGATACCCTGTACCATACCTATGCAAGGAATCTATTAAGGGTTTGAGGTTTAGGGTACGATATTGGTAAGTATTTAGGTCCCTATAGTAGCTGCAGGGTTTGAATTGCCATGCAGGACATGCAGAGGCGTGCAATCCGCTAGGAGATATGCTGCCTCTTTGTCGTAGAGGTTCCTTCTGCAACCCAAAGACTCAAGCGGACAGGCCATCACCCCGTAACGTCAGATGCAGATCCAAAACCAAGCTCCAAGCCCTGGCTGCAGCAGAGTTTCATAATTGGATTGAGTGTACCCCTTCATTTGCAATCCCCGCTCCCCTAATACTGAAAGATCCTATTGTGGTATACCATGAAGCATGTGAACACATGGAATGTGATGGGGATGGGTGGAGATTTTTTAGGCGAGACGACTGGATGAGCCAGAAGGCTTCCATTCTGCAAGGCCCGCAACAGTTCGACAAGCAGAGTCACAACCCCTGGCTGTACATACCTTTCACTTAGAACCTGCAACCCGTTTTTTGAAACATTGGCGGACATACATTGTCTGTTAGCTTTCCAAATTTATCGAAACATCCCAGTCCCGGTATGGAAACCATGGGCTAGAGCTTGAAAAGTCTAGCTTCGCACCGCTGAGTCTTCTTTGTTTGATGCAGTGCAGGCCGAATCTCTTGGAGCTGACGAGATGACGCAGTATGCTGCTGGAAAGAGGACCAAAGTAATGTCCGGAAAGTAGTTTTTCAGTTTTGTTCAGTATAAGGACCCCAATGAACAGCCGAACAGCCCTGATCCCTAAACGCTAAAGGCAGGTCAAGGATTTGGTTGGGGCTTACCCAGCTCTAGAGTAGACGAGTAGCATGCGGTATGCCGGGATTATGTTCTGGCAACTTACATGAACACTAGGGTTCTCCAAAATTAGTGGTACCTTTTAAAGGGGTTATAGGGGATATATAGGGGGGATATATAGGGATCTAGGGTTTAGCTTGGGGGGCACTCAGTAACAGTTGGATAACAAGTATAATCTGGTTATATATAGCCCTTAATGGGACCCCTAATGTAGACTGTTACTGGGTGGGGGCAGTACCCAAGGTTTAGGGTTTCCCCAAATTAGGGGTATGTAGGTTATAAGCTGCTAGGAGGGTCTGTCTTTCGCGTCACAACCTTGTGGTTTCTGTCGGGGGTCATGAAGTAAGTGTCTTTATAGTAGTTATCCAGGATAGTCCCCCTTAAGTAGATCTAATAATCTAGGGTATATGGGGATCTTCTTAAAATATACCCAAAGCCATATTCTATCTATTTAATTTGGAGTATATTCCCTATGAACCCCTAATGTTCCGTGTTCTTATTTTGACTGAGCATAGACACATACTCGCCGCCTCAAGGCTCAGAGACACCGCGCCAGACGGGGCCAGACCTAAATCAGTTTTCTGTCCTGTTTAGGGTTTAAGGTTTAGGGTTTAGGGCTTAGGGTTTAGGGCTTAGGGTTTAGGGCTTAGGGTTTAGGGTTTAGGGCTTAGGGTT
The DNA here is from genome assembly GCA_905231905.1 of Symbiodinium pilosum. NCBI lineage: Eukaryota > Dinophyceae > Suessiales > Symbiodiniaceae > Symbiodinium > Symbiodinium pilosum. The sequence goes on from CAJNIZ010044839.1 coordinate 11,345, forward strand.
TAGGGTTTAGGGTATGTGGGGAGATTGACTCCCAGACTTCCCATCTCAATACCACCAGAGCTCACAGCATCGCTGAAACGCTTGGTGCTATGTTGTGGCATAAACCTGAAACCTCGAGTCTTTAACCTTCCATGGCACAATGATGGTGCCTTTGGGGCATTCAAATATGAGAGACGATTTTGTACAGGAGGCCCAAGAGGGGGCCATCATTTTTTGAATTCCTCATATGAAAAGTAAACCCTGGCCCTTAACCCTCAACGCCTTAAACTTCAACCCTAAAAACTAAACAACCTTAACACCTAAATCCTGGATATCTCTTAGGTGGACACCCCGCCCTGTACTAGTGACTACAAGGGATAACAGTAACTATATTAGGGTCCTCGTATATTCCTCATATACCACTATTACAGGGTGGGGGAGTCCTCCTAAGATATTTCTTTTCTACCCTCATAATACCCCACCCTAAAGGCTAAACCCTATAGTAGTTTCCATGTTCTTGCCCCTAGGTCCTAAACCCTAAACCCCCAAACCTTTGAACCCTAAACCCTAAAAACCTAAACCCTAAACCCCTAAACCTTTGAACCCCGAAACCCTAAAAACCTAAACCCTAAACCCCTATAGATCCTATCTTTTGAGAATCTTGACCGTGAAGGATGCTAAGTCAACTTCGAGCAACTCTGCCAAGTTAAGGGAACCCAGGGTTTAGGGCTTAGGGTTTTTAAATTTGGGTTTAGGTATTAGGGTGTTGAATTTAGGGTTTGAAAGTTAGGGTTTAGGGATTAGGGCTTTGAATTTAGGTTTTAGGGATTAGGGTTCTGAATTTAAGGTTTGAAATTTAGGGTTCAGGGATTAGGGTTTCGAATTTAGGTTTTAGGGATTAGGGCTTTAGATTTATGGATTATGGTTTAGGGCTGAGGGTTTGGGATCTAGGGTTTAGGATTTTGGGGCCGTGGAGTTAGATAATATATCCTAGTCAATCCAGTATACCAAAATCATAACCCTATCGTAGCCTTCTGTAACTTGGGTACCTAACCCATGAGTAGCTGCAGGGTCAAGTAGGATTTCGAGGTTTGCCTTGCTTCGGGATTCGAGCGCGGCCAGGCTTACAAGTTTAGACATAAGCCCCTAGTCGCGCGAGGAAATTGATAACTCCAACCCCTGAACCAGGACCCTCTTATAGTCATGTGGGAGTTGGGATTGCCCACATTTTTTGATTGCCTTTTGCCCCCCAACCTAACTATGTGGGCTTGTAGGCGATGATCCTAACAAACCTGGAAGACCCTTAAGCACCTTAGACCGTGGAGCTTGTGAAAGTGCTAGTATACTAGAGCAAACCATAAACCCTAAAGTTGTTTTGTAACAGCATTTGAGGGGGTTATAGAGCATCTACTGGTTACTGGGTATATATATATGTATAATACTACCGTTATATATATATATATGCTGGCTACTGTAGGATCGAGTAGAGTATGGCCTGAAGACGGACATTGAGTTTTGGGTCTAAAGTTTTGAGCCTCTGAACTTCTGGTGTCTGTGTTTGTTAAACGGCTCCTGTTTCAGGGATCTGGAAGAAGTATTCCTGCTACTTGACTCGGCCGGATTTCAGTCGTGGCCTCCGCTCAAACGGCTCCAACTACCCAACAACGATACCTCCCAAAACCGCGCAGGAGTAGAATTCAAACATCCGCTTTCCCATTTTAGGGCGGCTAAACTCCCAAACCGTAGGCCCTAAGCTAACCTAGTTTCCGTGGCCAGCTATGCAACCGTCTCATGACTGGAGGTGCGGCGTCTACAGGAGCAGTCGCTGGAGGTACTGAGGTGTGGTGCCAAGGACGCGAGTGCCATCTCAGTTTCTCATGCCTACAAGGTTCCTGAAAATAATTTGCAATTTCTGTTACCTAGAATCCTAATATTTAGCTGAAATTATAATTTCTACTGGGGTTCCAAATCCCTCAGAGATACTGTATAAGCCTAAATATCAAGGAATAGAGGCCCATCACAATTACTCACGTATTGATGTACTCAAAAAGACCGTGTAACGCATAGGGTATTCCAAGTCCCCCCCCTATAGCTTCCTATAACCCCATGTAACCCTGTAAAACCCAGTAGAACCCTATATAGCCTTATACAACCAGTCTTAGATTGGCAGACGGAGGGATCATGCAAGAAGATCATGACCGGTTTAGGGCTTAGGGTTTAGTGGCTAAAAGTAAGAGGTTTAGGGGGCTCACACATGCAACCTTGCATGGTCCAGCACCTTTGTGGGCGAAAGTTGGAGGCGTGGATCTGCGTTTGACTTTTGACCTAGGGTTTACCCAAGGGCTCCAATGTAGTTCCTTTTTGGGATTGTTATGGTTTTTGGGTAAGGGATTATAATATACTACCCCAAAAGGAACTACATTGGAGGGTCTGGGTAGGATCCAGATGGTATTGTGGATTTAGTGTCATGCATCGTCTCCATTTGCGGCTGCTAGTAGAATCGCCATACCTTTTGCTTTGCCCTTGCATGCTTATTCTCCATTGTTGCTTCGGCAGTTGGACCCCTAAACCTTTACAACATAGATTGTCCGCAAGGACTTGGAGTCTATGGTAGCGGTGATCAGCGGCTTGGCTACACCCTGGGGGTTGATGCTGTGGCGGGATTTGTCTGGGAAAGGGTCCAGGGCTTAGAGTTTAGGGTTAGGCTTTGCGGAGGTTAGGGTTCAGCGCACCTAGGTTGTTGAGTTAATTTTGAGGGCCTCCAAGGGTTTTTTCAACTTGCTATGGTCTCTGCAGCAAGTTGCGGAGGCATCATGAACACTTTGCCGTGCAGACAGGGGTGTCAGATGGGTATCAGGGTATCTGCGGTTGGAGACCGCACTTTGCCTATGCACTTCAACATGTTCTCATGGAACCTGAAAAAGTGTTCTGGCACGCCGTAGTGCTTTCGCAACGTGTTCCACGGTAGTTTGAGGAAGGTAGTTGCATGGATATGCCTAGAAAGTAGTCGGACTGCTCAAACGCTGGTAGAGATCATCCCGATCGCTTCTATTGCAGGGTTCGAGATGTCAAAGGTAACAACGGGATTTCGTTTCTTGGCGTAACTCTCCCGCAGCACTTGTTGCTGGCTTGAGGATGCTGATTCAAGTGGTGCGCAATAGGTGCTGCCTCGCTGAAACCAAATTTTGCAGCCCGCCCTCCATCAGACTTATTGACAAAATTTGGAGGTTCGAGACATGTTTTGGCCAGCACAGAGAAGGAAGGGTTTCCTGTTTTGGAAAAGCAGTAGTCTGAAGCCATAGCCCACTTGGCAGGCCCCTTTCTTCCAAAAGCCTGGAGATTAATCTGGAAGCTTCGCAGAATACAGGCTACAAAATCCTTGCCTTACCGAGCACCCCTATAGTAATACCTACATGATCCTTTCTTTGTCCATCCGTTAATCATAACTCTCCCTTGAGACAATCCTGGGCTTTTGCGCTACTGACCGTTTGATCCAGGTGTTGCATTACGTCGCGACTGGGAAGAGGTGCTGAGCGAAGGCTTGCACAGCATGGGGCTGCTTTCCTTAAGGGGTGGAAGGTTGGGATGGTATGCTGGCTAGATTCCATATGCATGGCTATAGTAACAAGTCGCTGGGTTGTGAATTAGTGACGCAGGGGCATCTCCAGCAGTTAGGGTTATGCAACTTTCCCGTGTCGACTTTTCCCTGTGTACTTGGGCTTTGAACCCTCATCTCGCGGGGACAACAGCTTAGTGGTTGTTTGAAGCCGTCCAGGAAAGATCAGCCAACATATTGGCCGTATTTGCTCGAGGCAGAAGCTTGTCTTCTTTCCAGGCTGTAAACCCTATGCAAGCCCCTACTGGCCTTCAACGCACAGCAGCGAACGTGTACGATGTGCCCCTTTCGTCTAGTCCATTTGAAGGCCATGGTTTCACCAAACTGGCCCGGTCCAATGCCCCACCGAAATCAAGGCTGGCTTCCAGATAGCCCTTGCAGAAGGTGCCTTGCAGAAGGTACCTACACTTTTGATACACTCCATAGCCGTTGGCACGTTGGCCGGCGTAGGGTTGGTCAGAGCATCCTCGGGGGCGCGAGCACTGCACAGAAGCAATTTGGGGGGGTAGCCTGAGACTGTCCCTAGGCCCTAGTCCTACTTAAAATACAGAGGTTGGCACGCTCTCCATAACTCCGAAATTATCTACTTGAGGATAATTCATCCTTATGATCCTTCCCTTCAACCTAAGAACATGCCCCTCACCCCCGTAACGAGAATCAGTTTCCCAACATAGTATGGTGGAGAGCTTCTGTAGTTGAATCTCATCAGTGTTCCAATGCTCCTCAACACTTTGTAGTGAACTCACATCCTACATGCACTAGTTTTTTCTCGAGCCCCGTTTTGAAGTGACACAGGGAGCTTACCTTTGCTCTCCGGGTTTCGAGGCGTCTAAATGGGGATTTGAGCTTACAGATTTGGCTGTGTACAATAATTTGAGAGCTGTGGCCTGCCTCTCGTGCACAGTTTCTTAGCTTTCGCAGCATTGGAGCACATGACGTGAAAGGGGCGTCTACATGGGGATTTGGGACTACAGATTTTGGATGCATAACATGGATTTCAGAGCTGCGGCCTGCATCTCGCGCACAATTTCTTAGTTTCGGCAACGTTGCAACGCAAGACTACGTGGGGATTTGAAGACTATGGGGTGCCTTTTGCCTGCGTGTCGTGCCTGAGGTCGTTCACTTGTACCATTGTATTTGCAATGCGTCAATTATTATTGGGGGCTATTGCGGCTTTGGTATGTGGAAAGCATTAATGGAAAGGCCTAGATAAGTACCACCATTATGGTGCTAGACTATCCTTGTATGACTGTTGTGTAACTATTGTGAACATTATTTTTATAGTATAGGGTACTTCGTAGGCCTCAATCTGACTTTGGTAATTCTTTTCTAAATGCCTTTTAGGCCCATACATTCTACCCTTATCAAGCACTCTACACACCCAGTTCCCCTTCAATTGTCTTTTTCTCTCTTTTGATTTCCCATGATAGGCGCCTTTCCACCCTAAACCCTCAACCCTAGACATCTGCATCAGCCCCCCCCTCCCATTTTAAGCCGCTTGAGCCCCCAAACCCCAGAGTCCGAGCTGCCCGTACACCCTAATCACAGTTGCTGTGGAGGAAGTTAAACTCGATTTTTATAATCAGGAAACTACATTGTTTGCTATATACCCATGTTCTGGTAACTTTGAGTGCCGTAGCAGCAACCCAGTTTAGGGTTTGCTCATCCTAAACCCTAACCCTTCAACCCTAAGCCCTGACCCCTAAACCCTAAGCCCTGACCCCTAAACCCTAAGCCCTCAACCCCAGACCCTAACTATAGTAGTTTCCATTTTCTTTTCCATTATCCCTATATAAACCCCTATATATGCCCTATAATCCCTATAAAACCCATTATAGTAGTTTCCATTTTCTTTTCCATTATCCCAATATACCCTATATAACCCCAATATAGGACCCTAAACCCTCAACCCCAAACCCTAAACCCTAAACCCCAAACCCTAAACCCTATACTATAGTAGGTTTCCATGTTCTTTTCCATTATCCCTATATAACCCCAATACTGACCCCTAAACCCCAAGCGAGGCCGTACACTAGCCAAAGCCATGATCGACGACGCCAAGTCGACAGGCTGGGCCTGCGATGTCCAACAGGATCTGGTCCTGCAGGGTCTGGGGTTTAGGGCTTATAGTCCCCCTTAAGTAGATAGAATATAACTTTGGGTATATTATGATAAGATCCCCATATACCCCATATTCTATCTACTTAAGGGGGACTATAAGGTTTAGGATTTAGGGCTTAGGGTTTCAGGGTCTGGTAAGGCTGGGTCTAGGGTTCAGGGTTTAGGATTTAGGGCTTAGGGTTTAAGGTTTAGGGCTGAGGATTTAGGGTCTGCGATTCAGGGCCAGAGTGTAGTGGTTACCTCCTCTCAAACCCAGAGGTTCATGTAGGTGTATGGTGTGTAAATAATATGGGGCTGAGAGTTTTGAGTTTAGGGGTGTAGGAGTTAAAGGTCCAGGGTTTATAGGGTATACTTCTTAGCGAGCAAAGGGATTCCCGCATTGCTACTTCAGGGCCCGAGTATATAGCATACAGCTAGATGGACCTTTGTAACAAAACGCTGATATGGGTTGTCAAAAGTATCATTCCTCTTTGCTTTCTCTTATATCACAAGTACAGCTCACCCCATAAAGGGACACTGACAGATGTCCAGATATGAGAGTTTCGAAAATCAGGGATTGGGTGGACGGTAGAGATATTGGAAGCCAGCATATCACAAATGTGTATATAATTAGGCCCGCTCCTGCTACCCTCACAGTGCGAACGTCTTTGCGCGGTACGCAAATAGACACATGGGACCAGGTATGATCCGGAGTTGGGGCGGTCTCAATTGCAGTTGGAAATGCTTTAGGTTCCGACATCCTATCGCCACAAACGTCTCTACACAACCAGTTCCCGTGTCATGTTTTTTTTTTTTTTGTTCGTTTCATTTTTCAGTATTGGAAGTTGTATAGTATATAGGCCCTTTAAACCCTAAATCTAGTATACCCGTATACGCTATAAACACAAGTGTCCATGTCATGTCTAGTTTCTTTTGCATTTGATGCTCCATTGCTCAGGTGTGATTTTTTAATGTAGCTCCTCACCCCTACATTTACCGGAAGGCCATGAGTTTTCTTTCGCCCCCTTCAGACACCTAATTCACTTTCAGAGTCCTAGGATCTGGGTATGGTGATGGGACCCCAAACCCCCTAGAACCTGAACGCTGAGCTTCAAGTGCATGCCATGGCATGAAGCAGGTGATATCATGAAGGTCGCAAAAGTCTGGCGTCTTGCAGATAAGGAAGGTCTCCGCATCTCGGCAAGGATTGCACGCGAGGTTTTCTTGATAGATGTGCTTCCTTTTTCCCCTCCAATGGGATTCATTTGAGAGAAGAATCGAGCGTGAGTTTGTGACCTACCCATCTAGCATTTCCTTTCAGAAAAAATCAGATGAAATTCTGGCTTCCTCGTGAAAAGGATTGTGTTGCTTAGTGAGGATTCCCTTCCGGAAGAAATTCCCTACCCTGCGCACAGTTTTTTTATAGGGGTATAGGGGTTATATTGGGTCATATTGGGATAATGGAAAATACAATGGAAACTACTATTAGGGTTTTGGGTTTAAGGTGCTTCAAGCGTCATCCGTGTGTCATTGGTGACCACCCTGAAGGGTTGATACAATAGCTGCCAATGCATGTGCAGCTGGAAGTCCTGTTCCAGGCAAGCTAATGGCTTCGAGATGTATCCTCGCCCCAAGGATCTACCACCTTTTGTTTTGCATAGTCATCGTGCTATATGCTGCTGATGTTTTGGGGAGCCAACTGGCAGCAAATTGAAGCAACGAACCTTTAATCCTTCACCCCGGTCTTTTCATACCCGAAGTCCGGCACTTGCCTCAACAAACCAATCCCTGTGCCGTGTCAATCTACAGATACGTAATCTTGCAATGGGAAGGCCAACTGTGTATTCCACTACTCCCAAGTCTGTTCCCCGGACTTACCCTAAATCCTAGTTCTCCTCAAGCCGAAACTGCGAAGGCAGCTAAAACATAACTTTCATGACACATGACAGAAACGTAGTTGACCGGATTTTGAGGTAGCAGAGGCCCTGGGGGTCTGAGAGGGTATAGTCCCCCTTAAGTAGATAAATTATGGGGTGTGGGGTACATGGGGATCTTGTTATAATATACCCAAAGCCATATTCTATCTACCTAAGGGGGACTATAAGGCTTTTTTGAGGACCACTTTCCACTACATCCTAGCCGGGAGGTCACTTTCTCAAGGTGTTTTTACTTCGCAGCTGCGTGCTTAGTGCTGGAGCTTATCCCAAAAGGTAGTTCATGTAGAACATAGTAGCAAAGCAAGGTGGCTGCTTTCCTAGTACTGAAGTATTCATGCTTGTATACTTGTTTCTCATGGGGCACCTCAAACGGACCTTAAGATGATTTTGGTAATGCTTCAGGCTTCTACATCCGATGCCCAAAATCTCCTCTACGATGCCAGTTTCATTTTGCGCTTTCTTCTTGATTCATTTGGTTCTTCATGATTCTTCGTTATTTGACTTTCTTCCCTTTGGAATCCCTGGCAATAATCTTAATGTTCTCCACCATTAACGGAAATTGTTTAGTGTCTGCGCTCCAGCATGCCTTTCTGTGAAGCCATGGCGGCCGGGGTGGCCCTGTCTCGGTGTAGCTGTTCAAAGATTAGATGTCCTTTCTGGGGTGCCCTTCTATTAAGTATTACATTACACTTGGGCACAAGTAGGGGTACCCTGTTTCTGGAAGCACCTATATCCTCTGGGATGCCTACAACAACGATTGCAAGGTCAGGTCAGACAAGATTTGGATTGTCACAGCTTCAGCAGGTCAGGTGCTCATCCAACAATTTGCACAGACGGACTTGGTGCTGGCCTTTCTCATTAATCACCGGGAAGTTCACAGGTTCTGCCACCCAGCGTCACAGTTCCGTATTGAGGAAACGTGATTTGCAGGTATGCGTTGCGTGCAGCGGACATTGGCAGCGCGATGTTCCAGCAGATTCAGGACTTGTAGTTTCAGGGGTCTCAGCGGGCGGTGTTCATACTTGTTTAGTGCAGACAGATGGTCAGCTAGTCTGCTTTGGAGACAACAAATGGGGGCAGTGTGATGTTCCTGAAGATCTGGGGCCAGTTTTGGAGGTCTCAGCAGGGGGTCTCCATACTTGTGCAGTGCGCGCAGATGGCCAGCTCGTTTGCTTTGGAGACAACAAATGGGGGCAGTGTGACGTGCCCGTAGATTTGGGGCCAGTTTCCGCAGTGTCCTCGGGCGGCTTACATACTTGTGCAGTGCGCACGGATGGTGAGCTAGTCTGCTTTGGTTTCAACAAGTATGGGCAGTGCGAAGTGCCCACACATTTGCGCCCAGTCCTGGCTGTCTCAGTGAGCCGCGGTCATACCTGTGCAGTCGCGGCAACTGGTCAGCTATTCTGCTTTGGAGACAATGCATATGGGCAGTGCGACGTGCCGGCGAATTTGCCTCCAGTTTTGGCAGTCTCAGCGGGTGGTTTTCATACTTGTGCAGTGCGGCCAGATGGTCAGTTCGTTTGCTTTGGAGACAACAAATGGGTGCAGTGCGATGTGCCTCCAGATTTGGGACCAGTTTCTGCAGTCTCAGCAGGTGGCCTACACACATGCGCAGTGCGGACGGACGGTCAGCTAGTCTGTTTTGGAGACAACAGATGGGGGCAGTGTGATGTGCCCGCAGATTTGGGACCGGCTTTGGCAGTCCCAGGCGGGTTTCATACCTGTGCCGTACGGGCAAGTGGTCAGCTGGTGTGCTTCGGAGACAACAAAAAAGGGCAATGTGATGCGCCCGCCTGCTGATCGTCCAGAAAAAGTGCTGCAGAACGCATACCTCGATTTCGCAGAGAAGCAGTGTACACCTACTTATGATCACTGCAAAAAGCCTTGTCAAAATAGCTGTCATAGCCCAAGGGATCAGGCCCACACCACAGCATGGGAACACGCAGGTGTTTAGTGCGAAGCTGTCACACACTGGCCCCAATTCCAGCATGGCGTCAGTCACATAGGCATGGGTGGTTCTGAAACAGCCTGCAGAAGAGTTCTTCAAGAAAAGAAGACTTTGAAGTCACATGACGTGCATGGTTTCTTTAGCAGGGAATTGCATGCTGCAATATTACAAGCTAGAAGCTACACAATTTCTGAGGTTTCTGAAGCCCGCCATGCGTCCGCCCCTTCTTTGGGCCAGGAATCTCAACTAGCGTAGGCCTTAACCGCAGAACAAGTCACTTCTCATACAAGCTGTAATTACCGCAAATCGTTGCTGCTGAAAATGAATGTTGGCGTCAAGTGCAACCCTAGAAGCCCAGTTACCTACGTATTGGGTTCCTGTCCTTAAGACCCTATATAATTATATACTATCTGTAACCCAATGACCTACTATATGGGTACCTGGGCTTCTAGGGCAAGATACCACAACGTCTTGTGGAGCCGCCGGAGCTCTTCTCAGCTGTAACCGTCATCGTGTCTCCAAACCCTGAATTACCGAACTTTCCACCCCCTAAAATCCAAAGTTCCTCAAATCGTAATCCCTGAGCCCTAAACTCCTTATCCACCGCGCCGGAAGGCTTTTGTTCTTTGTGTGAGATGAGTAGGACTCCAAAAGGGATGTTTCTGTTCGTGAACATAGAGTATAGGGTTCTACTCTCCTTTTGGTAGCCGTATTTTAGACGGAGAATTTAAGCAACTACCCAAAAATCCAAAACCCGTATGCCTAGTTCAGCCGCCAAAAAACGTAGTACTCAGGTGTCATCGCTGCACATGCTGCATCGGCTTGGGAGGCCTGGGATTTAGGGCCTGGGGTCTGCATGGGGTCGTTTAGAGTTTCAATTTATAGTCCCCCTTAAGTAGATAGAATATGGGGTATATGGGGATCTTATTATAATACACCCAAAACCATATTCTATCTACTACAGGGGGACTATAGGATTCAGGGTGTGGGGTCAAGGCTTCGGGACCCCATGGGGCTTAGGGTTTGGCAATTCCGCGTTTGGGGTCTTGGGGTTTGGAATTTGAAAAGGGTGCGAGATCTTAGGGTCCACAACCTAAACCCTATAACCCTAAACCCTAAATAGTAGTTTCCATTTTCTTTTCCATTATCCCCATTGTTCTGGGCCAAGTCTTCGGGGCTCCTGTGAGCTGCTGTCAATATTAGGCTTACCATGGGGCCATTCAAGGTGGACATAGGGTCTCTCTTGTAATTTTGTAAACGGGGGTTTCTCAAAATTAGGGGGTACCTTATTGGGGGTCCCTATAATAAGGACTATAATATATTGGGGTCTATATTGGGTACCCTAATTTTGGGAAACTACCAAATAGTATAGTTCCTAATATATTCCCTTAATAAGGAGCCTATGTTCTTTAAGTATAATTCTGGTTATACAGCGAAATATTGACTGTAGCGCACGTCAGGGGTGAGAAGGCTGGTGCTCTACTGCCCCACCCTCCAGGCCCCCCAAGAACCTCAGTATCCTGCTTGCTCAACTGCCTGTTAAGGTATCGTCAGCTCTGGCTTTTGATCTTCCTATCGTCTAAACTCCGTGCTGCGCTATTATTTTGATAAGACATGGGAAGTCTGTCCACCCCATACCATCTCAGAAGGGCATACGTGGATCCTGTTGTGTTTCCCGAATGTTGAAGTGGGTACATGCAATGCGTAATTCAAAAGATCTTCAAAGCAACGCTTGGCCTGAACCCGTGAGTTTTCCCTAATACCCAAGCAAGTGCTGCCTCAGAATTTGTGAAGTTTTTTCTTTACAGGTGCGTGTCTGACTGGGGTAAAGCCCACGACACTAAAAATGGTGAATGCTGACGCCCTATTCTGCTTCTTTGCTTGTTGTATTGTGCACCCCCCCCCCCTCCCCCCCAACCCTATTCCAATTGTTTCGCCCCCACACCTCCTAAAACCTACACATGCCCGTATACTCCCATTCGGTAGGTTCCATAAATAAGGAGACCCCAATGTAGACCCCAAAACATTATAATCCTGATTATGGGAAGCCCCAAAGAGGCACCTAAATTTGGAACTCTAAACCTTATGTAACCTTATAGAACACCTATAATCCCTTTAAAAACCTACCCTTAAATTGGGGAAATTCTCGTATCAAGCCTTCTCAGGGAATCCATAAGGATGGAGATAGGGCCGTTGGGGTCCCTCTTGTAGTTTAGTATTGTATAGTATAGTCCCTAATATGTTCCTTAAAAAGGAACCAATGTCCATGAATCATATGGAGAAATAGCGTCTGGAGCTCCTGTAGTTTCAATTTAGGTCCCTACAGGACCATCTCCATGGTTCTTCTATTAACAGAATCTCTAAACCATAGACCCTACACCCGAGGTCCCTACATGACGCTCCCTAAACCCTAAACCCTAAACCCTTAATCCCTAAACCCTAGATGACGCTCCCCATAGTTCTTCTTTTGCAGGACCAGGTGTCAACAGCTCGAAGAAGCGAAGATGGCGTTCTCTTGGCCAAGCTGCATAGGCCAGGTTCCTGGGTGTAAGGGGAGGGTTTAGGGTGTGGGGCTTAGGGCTTACAACTTGGGATTTGGTTTAGGGCCAGGGTTCAGGGGTCGGACTTTTCGGGCTTAGCACTTGCAAATATCGGGCTTAGAACTTAGTATTTCTCTTTGGGCTTTGGGTTGAGGGTCTAGTGGCGGGAGGGAGCAAGCCTGCAGCAACGAGGGGTTCTCTGGGATCATAAGGAGTAGGACTCAGGGTCTGGGGTTGCGAGATTGGTTTGGGGTTCAGGGTTTAGGGATTGGACTAGAGTGAAGGGATCAGGCAGAGAGGTAGGTTCTAGGATCATGGTTACTTCATGATGAAGACTTCATGTGGGGGTAACCCTACATAAGCCCCAACCCCAGCAATTAGCAAGTTTCAGGTTTCCGGGAGGCCTGATGTTGCAACCCCATCCTCCACCCCTTACCAGCCCTCAAGTGAAGCCATCTGACCAATTGATGATAGTGCTCAACCGTAAGTCGTGCAGTGCTAATTACAAGTGTAATTTATGAGTAGAGCATATCCCAAAGGCCCAAAACCTTAGGAACCGTAAGAAGCATTCAACTATAGGCATTTAACGTGTTTACCATAAGAACCCCTACCTCTGTATTTAAATGCTAAAGTTTGAATGCTTCCTAGTCCCCCTAAAAACCCTGTGGAGTGGGGCTGTTTTAGGGGGGAGTACGTAACCATGTGATGGCTGCAGGGCTGCCACCGTGGAAGGATGCGATCCACTGCGACAGGAGGCAACCGCGGGTACAGGGTTTAGGGTTAACAGGTCGTGGTGGAGGTCATTATATTGGATATGAGCGTTCAGAAACCGAGAAATGGTACTGGTGAAAAACCAAATTCAAAACAAGGTGGAACATAGCATGTCAGCTTGTTTTTGTAGAGGCGTTTGTGATAGAATGTAGGGGCCTAAAGCGTTCCGAATAGCATTTTGAGGTCTAGTTGAGGTACCCTATATCAAAGTTCCCTCATAACATTAACAAGAATGGCTATTATGTAGGCCTCTAATTGCGAGCTTGTCCGTGTCTTTGCTGCATTCACTTTGCCGTTGCTTCCAGCATGTGCTTCTCTCAAGTTTATGGTGTTCCTTTTGTTGCGCATCTGGCTTGGACATTTTCGGGGTCAAATACACTTCTGTGAAGCTGTGGCAGTGCACAGCTGGAAACTGGAAATTGCCTGCTGAGAGGCGGGGCAAGTCTCAATGTGCATCGTCCTCCATCTTCAGCAAAGGGGCTGAGGCTTTAGGGCCTAGGATTCAGGGAGTTTCCTCACATCTGGGGCCGTTGAAGAGTCCAAAGGTCGCAACTGCAGGCCCCCACTTCTACTTAGTTCTTGTCCCAGACCCTGGACGCCAAAACCTAAACCCAAAACCGCTCAACCCCAAGCCCCCAAACCCTAAACCGCAAGCACCCCAAGCCCCAAACCTTAAACACCTGAACCCAAAAGCCTAGACCCCAACCCCCCAAAACACACGAACGTCGTTCAGGTCTTGGAAGCCCTGCGCGCACGTCTGAAAGAGTCGCAGCCTCATTGCGCTAAAGAATGTGGGTTTATCACATTTCCCCCTTGGTACCCTCAGGATCCCTGAGCTTTCCCATGTTTTAAGAAACTGTTGGATGAGAATGAGGGCACAGCGGTGAGGGTACAGGCTCGAGAGCTTGTAGGATCTAGTTTCTGCCAAACACCCGAAAGCTAAGGCTACAACAGCTACAAATAGGTCCCCAGAAGTCTTTGAAACAAACGAACAGCTGTAGCCTTAGGAACAGCAGCCGGACTTTCCAGATATTGTTCAGTGAGAAAAGACAACTACTGATTACACAACCTCATGGTTCTGGTCGTTTAAGTCAGATGCCTACTTCAGGCATGCACAATAAGTCTTAATCTCTTTGGAACTGCATATTCCTAAAGCCCTACTTGAGGATCAGGGGACCTACTAAGTGTACTCATTTTATGCCCTTTACAATTCTAAACCTTAACATTATCATTGCCTGTGCTTTCTGCATCCACTCGGAACGCCTGAATGGAGTTTGTGGTTGGTTCCGGTTAGGTGGGATCCCATTGCTTCAGGGCAGGGTTTAGGGTTTAGGGTTTAGGAGGGAGTGCTCGGAATTTCATTTCTGGCAGGCATTAGTAATAATGCAGCGATTTCCATTTTATATTCTGCTATTCCCTAATTCCGACACATGGTATCCCAAAACCCTCCACAATCTCAATCTCTTTCTAACCCTCCTACTGCTATGTACTTCTATGTGGAACTCCCCATCAAAAGTCTGTTGTGCTCCTGTTGTAGGGTGGCAGGGCCGCCCCCCCCTCCCCCCCCGCTGCAGTTGAAGTCTAGGGCTTTCAACTTACTGGGCTGCTGTTAAGAGACTTGATTTAAGTTACTCCCTCGGGGAAACCATATCACTTGGTATATACCCGTTATTGTAACTTAATTTTAGTTCCTTAACAGCAACCCAGTTGAAGTTTGGGGTTCGAAGTACGGCCTTGGGCCTCCAGCTTTTCCCATGTCATGCTGATCTCTCCAGATGTGACCGGCAGTTGGGCTTATTCTGTATGTTGCTACGGGGAGGGTTTCCTCTTTGGGTCCCACGAAGACGTCAGATATGGATCATGAATACTCACCTCTTAGCATGCGCTTCAACTTCTGCGTAGACTTGTTGGGACGGCGTGAGCCATAACTACAGCATTCTATGCCTCTTACAGGCGCCAAATTCCCGTGCTCATTATGTCATTATGTGAGCTATAGTCTAGACCTCTGGTATCCCCCTCAATAACCCCTATAGCAGTCCCCTATACAATCCCCTATACAACCCTCTTTAAGGAGTTTAGACTTTTGCTCATTATGTGGCTCGCTCCGCCAGGAGGGTGCTAGGCCGGGACTCCGGTGCCGTGCGAGTGATCCAAACCTTAGCACACCTACAGTGCCCTTTAAGTATGGGGTATATGGGGATCTTATTACAATATACCCAAAACCATATTCTATCTACTTATAGTCTTCAGAACTTCCCAAAGTGTGAGGACGGCGATGCCATAAATCCAAGTCCTGAAGCCCCAAGCCATTTCAAGGATAGAAGCAGCATGGGACAAAGCCGGGAAAAAGGCCTATCAGAAGCCACTTGAGCAGTTGACCAAGGACCATTTTCGGTTTTCTCTGGGTTTGGGATTTATGGCTGTTGGCTTTGTGGCTCGGATTTTGGATGAAAGTTTGCGGTTTTGGGAGAGGCGATTCTGAAAAAGTTGGGTCCTTCTGTGTAAAGGAGACCTGCGCGTTTTGCTGGTGTTGAGACGGACAATGATGTTAACAGACAACAACACGCGTTCAGATGTTACGGCCTGATCATCACCCTCCACCAAATTGTTTTTGGTGACATGCGAGTAGGTTGCTTGGTACAGGTTGCTTGGTACACTTGTAAGATGAGGTGGGGCAGTGTGTCTAAGTCAAGGAATCTCCAGGAAGGCAATAGTTTTCCCCATAGAAGCCTTGCATAGCCTATATGTGTATGTATATGTGTAGATTTACCCAGTCTCCCTGCCCAAGCCAGAAAGAGCCTACAAGCGTACCCGCCTGGTGACCTCATCAGTACCTGAAATTTCCCGTTATGGTAGGCCTTGTGCCGCGTTCCGCTGCGTAGCTGGATACAGGTTTGTGTCTACGTAATATGGTACTTAGAAAGAGAGATATGGGTCCGATATGCTAAGGCGCATAGCACTGCGCATAGCGCTGCCTTGACAAAGTTTCAGCGCATGCTACGTAGAGTTTATACCTGCGCACAACTCTTCGAGAAACAGGCATGCAAATTGTGTTTTGGGATCCCACTAGACCAGTCCGCACAAGTCAGGCAAAGGTAGAGTCCCTCTCTTCCTGTTTCACTCTCTGTTGCGCAGAGAGCCCTGAGGATTCCCCGTTCTGGGCCCGGTAGGGGGCGGGGTCGAGTGGGCATCCTTTGGCGAGGCCGAGTGGGCATCCTTTTTAGGGTCG
>CAJNIZ010044839.1:35849-47841 GCA_905231905.1 Symbiodinium pilosum
ATGTATGTATGTATGTATGTAACTAATTGTGTACATATACATATACACATTTACAAATGCATTTGTTTCCGTTTAGTTTTCAGGTTTTAGTCCCTGCCCAAACCGGGAACACAAGTTGGACAATCCTACATCTGTATTTGCATATATCGCATGCATGTGGAAGATATGTGTTGCCTGTTCTAGCGTGGGAAATGTGGAACAGGACGATAACCAGCATGGAAACCCAGAGCGGACAACGAACCACAAAGCTAGGTCCTTCGGCGAACGCTCTGTGCTGTAAGAGAAGAGAAAAGATCATCGCTCTGAATCGCTCTTTTCCGCAAAGAAGGTACACAAGCAGCTCAGCTTTCTTGAGGGAAGTAAAATCTCCAGTTCCCTGCAGGTAGCGTAAAAAAAGAGGGACTAGGTGTCAACTCCAATGTTTCAAGTTGTTCATGTGAACTGAGCGATCCGGAGAAAACGACGTCATCCCTCCGTACAGGACTGTCCGCTCCAAACGAAGAAATAGTTGGAATGGTTCAGTTGGGCTGAAGTCTGACGTCGTCCAAGCAGAGCGGTAGCAGCTTTTACTCCGGAAAGCAGAGCTTTCACAGCTCTGAAAGCACAAGCTCGGGACAAATGGGTCCAACCACTGGAGAATCGTAGGGCTCCAAGAAAGCCAATATAGATCATGTTTATAGATTCCAGGTTTTTTGTACAGACTTTCAAGCTGAGCACCAAGGAAGGCAAACCGGTGGAAACAGTACATCGTTCACTGTTGTTTCAACAGTCAGGGGAAAATAAGCAAACTACGCTCTCTACTGTGTCCAGAGACGTGTAACCTGACAGGCGAGAAGAGGGGTATATCGCAGGGGACCATCACATACATATGGAGCGTGTATTAATTCATGGAGACGTACACATCGGTACAGTAAAAGCCTGAACATAGTGGTCCCAGAGTCCTTGTATAACTACAGTAATTTCACGGTACCTCTAGGAGGCCTCGAAACGATATCGGCAATCATTCAGCATCCGACAAGCCTTTAAAGCAACCCATATATTCCCCAGTTTGCATTAAATCCCATACTTCTTCCATCTGATTCTCCGTTATCGGCAAATGTTTAGACCCCAGACGCTACACCCCATATATCCACTCTAGTTGACCCTTCTTGATTGTCCCAACTAAAACTCTAAACCCCCAACCCTTATTACTCCGGTCCCTAAATACTCAGGAAGATGCAGCAAAAGGCCCAGGAGTGCCAGGCCATACCATGGGAGAGTTTAGGGTTTTGGGCTTTAGGGTTTAGGGTTTAGGGGTTTGGGGTTTAGAGTTCATTACCACAGCTTGGGGCATGGCGGGGGTTCATTTTGAGCTTAACTGTCTGAAAATTTGAGGTCAAGGAAAATTGCCTGACATCGTAGTCGTAGGGCTGCTTTGAGGACCAAAATTTGAAATACAACCCTTTCCTCTCGCAAAAGCTCCTATGGGCACATCGCTGGGCAATCGTGGGGTATGCATCAACCGCTTCTGAAACAGTCTGCACACCCTCGCGACCGGTGAAGCTACCTTGTTCTCCTTCAACCCCAACCCTAAACTCTAAAGCCCTAAACCCTAAACCCTGTCCTGATGCCAGCCTTAGAGCTGTGGGAGTTTCTCAAAATAGGGGTACCGGCGGGACCCTAAGCATATGAGCTTTAGTCTAAACTCCTTAACGGGGGATCTATAGGAGATTGTATAGGGTTTAGGGTTTAGGGTCTGAACTCCTTAAAGGGGCATATATAGGGGATTATATAGGGGACTACTATAGGGGATATTAAGGGTGATACTCGGAGTTTAGACTATAGCTCATATAGACGGCTAACATGCAGACTACGCAGGTCCCTACTCACGATTATACAGGGATTATTCCGAAAAGCTCCCAAAGAACTCTGATTGTTAGGTTTCCGGGCCCGAAGACCATGCTATACACGGCGTTTGGGCTACTGTGCGCCTGCGGGATAGATCTAGTCCCTGGACCCTACGACAGCAATGCCCCGCCCCTCAAGAAGACTCCCCCGACCCCCCAACCCTGCCAGACCCCTAAAGAATGCATACCCCCATTACAATACCGTGGTAGATTATGCAGAACAGTTATTGTTAAGGGGGCTCGGAGGTTGTTTTGACAGAGAGGGGATTAGAACATCCGCCAGCAGGTTGAGCAGGTGCTGCCTTATGCGGGTGGGCGTATGAAGACTTCGATGAAGGACTTGGTCTCTTTAGGGTGTGGGATTTAGGTGGCTTCCTCAACCCTACACCCTTAACGTTGAATGTTAAGATCCCTTTTTAGCAAACTTCCAGGCTTCCAGCGACTGCCGGGCTGACAATTTCGATCCACAAGTTAGCAGAACTTGAGAACTTATCCAACTAGGGGTCTCAGACGTGCCACAAAATACTGCAATGTAGAGCCATGATTAATAAACCCCCTCCTTTTTGGGGCCTTCATATTCGGATTCCTATTATAATCCCTATTAAGCGGAGGGGGTTGATTAATCAGGGGTCTGGGGTAGCCCTGAAGGTTTCGGATTTATGCTTTGCACAGGCAAACCCAAACACCGTTCATCAGAGCTACAGTCTAAACCCCTTGAATGGGAATATCTCGGAGGCTACATAGGGTTCCTATTGCAGGCTTATTATGGGGGATACTAGGAGTTTAGACTATGGATCATCTCAAGAAAGTCTAGCCTCAGGAGGTATAGAGCAGATTCAGGGGGCCTTCAGATACAGGCTGCCATTGTTGATACAACAACTTTAGGGCTAAGGATTTAGGGATTGGTGGGTTGATAGGTCTGAGGATTCTGCGTTCAGAGGGATGATCTTAAAGTTCCGCCGTGACGTTAAGTACCTTATACCCAGAGAATTGTAGTAGTATAGTCCTCTAAGGCCATGCAAGGTTCGAAGTGTCACTCGTAAGTCAGCGCCTGGGGAAATGCACGGACCCTATAGTTGGAACAGGGACATTGGGCTTCTTGGATCGCTAGGATGATTGCACAGGGGTTCTTCAACGCCCTAACCCCTAGAAGCCCAGTTACCTATATATTGGGTTTCTGTCCTTAAGTCCCTATATCAATTTATAGTATCTATAACCCAAGGACCTTAAGTCCCTATATCAATTTATAGTATCTGTAACCCAAGGACCTTAAGTCCCTATATCAATTTATGGTATCTATAACCCAAGGACCTGCTATATGGGTACCTGGGCTCCTCAGGTAAACTAAACCCTAAAGCCCCACCGGCGACTAGTATTCATGCTCCTAGGCTTCGGCATTCGGCTTCCGTGTCTGTAGATTTTTCCTGACAATCCCAACATGTTCTCAATGTATGATATTGGGGTAATATTGGGATTATATTGGGATTATATTGGGGATAATGGAAAATTCAATGGAAACTTCTGTTAGGGTTTGGTGTCGATATGATCTTTGTGAGGGGCGCGCTATTGTCTGGGCTCTACCTGCAAACAGAGGAGGTTCATATCAGAAGCATAGCGGCATGGACTATGGCTTGCTGACAGTGCTCTTGGAAGGCTTCCTGGATAATGTAGCCAGAGCTTTAATACTTTAAGCCATAGAATCCCATAGAAGGCCCAACCTCCTAGCCCTAGAGGACTGGCAAGCCCCTAACCCTGAACCCAGAAACCCTATGTAGACCCCAGACCTATAATGTAAAAGCTTGTGGATGGTTGACCCACCTTTTCGCTTCTGACATGTACTTCGCGCTATTCTGATACATCGCGCATATCCAGCCTCAAACCTGGGGTTCCCCAAATTAGGGGTACCTTTATAGAAGATAACAGGGTTATGTAGGGGTAATTTAGGGGTCATGTAGGGTTTCGGGTTTCCGAAAATTAGGGGGGCTCCTTATAACAAGGATTATAGCATTTGGGGGTCTATGTTGAGGTCTCCCTGTTTTGGGAAACTGCCATATAGGTGCCAAAGACTCGTGTCTTAGCAAAGCTATAGTTTCAGCTTCGTTCCCTTCTAGTGTTAAATCATGCCGTTTAGGGTTTAGGGTTCAGGGTTTAGGGTAGTTCTATCTGTCCATACACAAATCTGACAGCAGGATCGCACTTCCATTGGTGATCGGATCAAAGAGGTGCAACAGGGGGTTAGATGCCTCTCCTTTCTGCTGCTTAAGTTGGAGCAGGGGAGTAGATCCCCAGGAAAAGCCTTATCCAGAATGATTTATAACTGTGGATCCTACCAGGGTTCGGGGAAGGAGTTGTGATCCCCTCTCCTCCTGACCCCAGCAATAAGCCTCTTCCTGATGATAACTTTCCCAGCCTGTTAAACGACAAAAAAATCATTGTTAGGTGTAGGGCCTCGGGTGTGGGAGTACTGGTACGAGATTGGATTTTTCAGGGTTCGGGATGAATGCTTGGGGGATAGGGGTTGAGGCTAGGGTTGAGCTTAGGCCGCGCGAGGCCTGGGGTGTAGAGATTCAGAGCACAATCAAGCTGCCGATTAAGAGGCGAGGGTTTGGAGGCTAGAGTCTAGGTGATAAGTACCGAGGGGTTGTGCGTTGATTTTGTTAAGGACGTGTCTGAACACCAAAAACGGGGCAGTGCGGTCGTACTGCACAAAACGCCATAGCTTCGACAACTCAAACAGCACGACGCCTCATGCGCGAGGGAGAGAGAGTGAGTGAGAGTGTGCGTGTGTAATTGCAGCTGAACAAGGCAAAACCTCCCCTCCACTACTACTTGGTTTTCCAACTCCAGGCGTTTCTTCCGTAAAATTGAGGTGAAATTGAGGCCCCGTTCGAAGGACGGCATAGTGCATAACACTGCGGCTGAGAACACGCTTGATCACGTGAGGTCAAGGGCGCAAAATCTCCAAGCCCTTGCCCCTGAATAGTTCCCAGCCTTGAATAAGGAATGCTTATTTTGTAAGTCTAGCCCCAAGAAAGAGTTTGGGTTGAGGGTTTCGGATGTAAGCTAAAAAGGGTCGGATCCCAGGACAGCCTTATGCTTGCTATGCTAGTCTTGGGTCCTCGTTACTTCAGTCGAGGTTCGGCAGAAATCCCAGAACCTGTGACTTCTTGCTTGGATGGTTTGTTTTTCAATTCCTTACCGACAAATTCTTGGCAAAACCTAAACCCTAAACCCTAAACCTTAAAACCTGAACCCTAAACCCTAAACGAAAAGGGAACTACAAAGGAGCCCCTGGCTATAATCTAAACTCCTTAAAGGGGTTATATAGGGGATTATACAGGGGATATATTGGGATAATTTAGAAAATGGAAACTACTATTTGGGGTTTAGGGTTTAGGGTCTAAACTCCTTAAAAGGGGGTTAAATAGGGGAATATATAGGGGACTACTATAGGGGTTATCAAGGGGGATACTAGGAGTTTAGACAATGGTCCATGTTGAGGGTCTAAAGGCCCCTTGTAAACGAAGGTCCATTTGGGTTACATTGCCTCAAATGGAGAAGCCAACCGACCCTAAAACCCCAAACCCTAAGCCCTAAACCCCTGGGTGGCGACCACCTTCCAGCCGGTCTCCTCGGCCATCCCCTCGTGGGAGGAGTGCCGCGGCCAGCAGGTGGTCTTGACCAACCGCATCAGCACGGTCCTGGAGGCGATGATGATGGAAGAGGTCTGGGCCGAGTCCGTGGGCACCAGCTCCAGAGCCACCCGCGCCTCGATCCTGTCCACCTTCAGCTGGGCAAACATGGGCAACACGGAGGCCGACTTGGGGTCGGCCGCCCTGGCCTGCCTCATCGCCACCATGGCCCTCACCAAGGACAAGGCGAGGGGCATGAGGCTCATGCGCGGCCTCGTGCAGCGCAACGCCACCGGCGCCACCTGGCCTGCTGACTGAGTGACGTCCTTCCTCTGCAGAAGTTGAACTGATAGTCCGCTGCCGCAGTGTAGAGCCGTAGGCTGCTAGCTGTCGGTAGGTAGTCGAGTTGTTGTTGTGTAGTGCCGGACTGGACAGTGTTTGCCATGCATGCGTGTGCGATGCGCGTGTCTAAACCCTAAACCCCTAAACCCTAAAGCCCCAAACCCTAAGCCCTAAACCCTTAAAACTAATTAAACCCGTAACCCCAAACCCTAAACCTTAAACCAACTACCCCAATTTTCATTGTTTGCTTCTGTAGGCACTGGATGGCCTATTGAAGACGGAGGTGGACTCGAAAGATGCCACACGGCTTCCCGGCTTCTCACAAGACTCGCCACGCCCAAAGCAAGTATTATTAGGGTTTAGGGTTTTGGGTTTGGGGATGTTTGAGCCCAAAACTAAACTACTTAAAATGAGTTATAAAGGGGGATTATATAAGGGACTGCTATAACAAGGCATCTTAAGGGGGATGCTAGGAGTTTTTTCACGGTGGCTCATTTAGGGATCTCTCTGACCCCCTCCCCCTTATTCCGAGCTTCTAGAATTTTGGGTCCCAATGAAGCTGAGCCCCGGCAAAGGTGGTTTGGAGAAAGCAGGCCATATAGTATAGGAACGGTATATAGGAACTATCTGTGGGTAGCAAGGCTGTAGCATTGTAGTGGAGACTAGAAGGGTATTAAACCGTGAAGTTACGGTGGTTTAGGATTTGGGACATAGAGAAAACCGAGCTATAGCCAGGCGATTTCTTTCCGTCTCGTTATACCTACCCCCATGGATAAACCTAGTCACTCGTGTTATAAAATCTGCCTACTCACAGTACCAATAGCAGACAAGGGAGCCGGCATGAGAGCAACAGCAATAGCAGCAGGCAGTAGGAGGAAATGTTTTAGTAGAAGGAGACATGCAATCCTACATCTTAAGCCCTAAGCCCGAACGCCCATTCGTAAATTGGATGATTCCAGTCCCACATCCTGGGGCCTCCTTCCCTAAGCGCCCCAACCCTATGTGCTAGACCTTGGACCCTAAACCCCAGAGCTTCAAGCCTACCGCCTTGAGCCCTAATAAGCCCCAAAGCTTCAAGCCTACCGCCTTGAACCTTAAAGCCGCAACCCCAAACCTTCAACCCGAAACCCCAAAACTTCAACCCCTATCAACTGCTAAGGGTCCAAGGACTCAAATAATGGGGTTTTAGGGCCCAAGTACTTCAAGCTGAATGGTATTTGGTTGGGACCTCAAACCCTAATATTTGGCTCCTTAGGCCCTAAGCCCTAAACCCTAAACTCAAAGCCAGAAAAGGCTCCTCCACTTCGCCCGCGCGGCGTCTGACGTTGGGCTGGCGGCTGCGGCTGCGGAGGCACGCGCTGACGCCCGGCACAGCCCTGGGCAGGATAGCGCCCAAGTGGACTCCATAATGTTTAGGGTAGGGGACAAAAGTCAGGGCCAAAAAATGAAACTACTACATTTTCTGATGATTATGTAGGGAATATGTTAGGTCTGATGATGACGTAGGGAATATGTTAGGTTAGGGAATGAAGGATCCGCGCAAAAGTGGAACTAAATGCATAGATTTCTGGGAAATAAATAGAATATCCAGTCTGCTACTGGCAACCAGGAAGTGTAGGTTCTATACGGTATAAACGGTAAATTGTATGCCTTATATAATATATACTCAACATTCTAAGGGGTTCCATATGACCACTTTGAGGCCTATAACATGATATTCCATGATGCTTGGTAGTCACATATACCCGACAGAAAGGCAGGCCCCCCCAAAAAAAACAGGACCAGGGATCACAGGGGATGTACGGGGATGATACATGTATTACCAAGATCACCTCTGGGGGGGATTCTGCAGGAATTGGGGTTTAGGGTTTTGGGCTTAGGGCTTCGGGGTCGGGGATTCTGAGGTAGGATAGAATTATTCAGGTTGTAGAACTGGGTTGCTGTAATCTTGAGTCCCTTCTTAATTCGGTGGATACTCAAATCCTGAATCATGTTCTTACAGGAAATGGGACTCTGCAGAATGTTTCGTGTCAGCAGCACAGTTGCGTGTTGTCTTGAACTTACCCTGATGGAAGTCACATGAGCAGCGTTTTTTCTGCATGAAAGAGACATGATGGCCGTGAAGCTGCACGAGTGCTCGCGCAGCCTCGGGCCTGCAGGGCGTAGTCTCGCGTAGTCACGTGTAGGTTATCTGCTCCGAGTCGTCTGCGTAGTTTGTATGTTTCATAAGACATGTTGCGTTGAACGTTGTGTAGGCCAGGTGTGCCGCCTAGTCTCCCCGCGTAGTCTCTCAACCATTCCGCGTAGTTCGCGTAGGCCCTCCATGTTAGTATAAGAGCTTTATAAGGAAAAACAAGGCTCATATGGCTTGCCTCAAGCCTGAATGTCCTCGTTGGAGCGCATAGGTAGGCTGCAAGTACCCTGGAGGGAGAGGCTGCTTCTTTTGAAGCCAGTCAGCCATGTGGTAAATTCCTGGACTTTGGGATATGTAGATTAGGATAGGAGTAAGGAATGTTCAGCAGTATCCCCACATGTGTGTGCATGTTTCTATGCATGTAAGTTAGTGGGCTTCGTTTTCGCCACCATTTCTGTTTACTTGGGGGTTTGAGGTGCGGCTGAATTCCTCCTTCCTCCCTGAAGACAAGGAAGCCAACTCCAGACAGTAGAAGCCCGGGCCTCTAGGACCCCCGTAAAATTCAAGCCTCAAACCTGAACAGCCCCAAACCAATATCCCTGTTGATGCCCAAATCCCTCAACCACTCCGACCTACATCCTCAAACCCTAAGCCCTAAGCCCTATAAACCCTACACCACCCCTTTAACAGCCGAGGAAATGCGGAAGATCTTAGAAGAGCTTCAAGAGAGTACTTCAACAGAGCTCATCGCTCAGTTCAAGGCGCAAGAGTAAAGGCTGAGGTTACAGGTTAAGGGTGTAGGATTTAGGGTTTCAAGCTAGACCTTCCTTCTACCCTTTATATACCTTAAATACCCACCATAAGGGAGCATATACCCCTACTTAAGGGTACAAGGAGGGTACTGGAAGACGCATAGAGTGGGGGAGGTGCCTGCTGAGTTTGCCACGACATGCAGCCTTGCTTCTCAGGGCTCACCAAAGGTTGAGACGCATTATCGTTACCCCTTATTGCCGGCCTGGACGTCATTGTCCTGAGTTCTTGCCGATGTTGAAGTAAAACAAGGTGACCACGTTTGCTTCGTTTAGGGGAGAAAAGGGCCTCGCAGAAAAGCATCTTATCCAAAACCGGTCCGAACTGAGCATCCCAACTGTTGAATGTGGTTCGAGAATTTAGATTGAATTGAACAGGTGTTGGTTTCGTACTAGGGGGCGGGGGGTGGGTAGGGCGCGGGTACGATTGACACCTAAGAAGCCAACACTTTGCACTGACGGCGTCCCAAGCCCTTGGTTGAGATAAAACTCAAGACTCTAAACACATATGCTCAAACAATACCCTAGGACGTGAGGCCACAACAGGCCAAAAGGCCTCGCTTGCGGTGCCTTCTCTTTTAGCCTGTGGGCTTATGGAAGGATAAACTGGCCACCAGCTAAAAGGTATCCCTAATATTGGGCTCCAAATCATAAGCCCTAAACCTTAATCCCAAAATCCTAAACCCTCTGTCACTCCTACATACCCCTTTTTAAAGGTACCCTCTGACCTGGGGCTCCCAACAGTGAGCACTATCATAAGCCCTACACCCCACACCCTAAGCCCTATAGAACCCTTATACACCCTTATATACCCCTTTTATAAAAGGTACCCTAAACCCTAAACCCTAAACCCTAAACCCTACCCTAAACCCCAAGTTGGGGCTCCAACAGCGAGGCAGCGGCAGAAGCCGCCGGCGACGCCGACGCCGTGGCCCTGGCCTCGGAGGGCTTAGCCGCCGTGGAGGAGCGTCCCTGGGCTTTGACAGAGGGTTTAGGATTGAGGATTGAGGATTTAGGGTTTAGGGTTTAGGATTTAGGGTGTAGGGTTTAGGGTTTTGGGTTTAGGGTTCAGGGTTTAGGGTTTAGCGTTCCTGGGCTCGGACAGGGGGTTTAGGGATAATGGAAAAGAAAATGGAAGCTACCATATTATATAGGGGTTATATTGGGCATATATAGGGGTAATGGAAAATAGAATGGAAACTACTGGGGTTTAGGGCTTAGGATTGAGTTTAGGGTTTAGGGGTCCCAGGGCTCTGACAGAGAACCCCCATGTAGGTATCCCCGTAAATGTATTGATAGATATATATATATAGAGACAGAGACAGAGAGAGAGAGAGAGAGATGTATATATATATATATGTATACACAAAAACTTCTATTTATCCGTGTCGATCCCATTACGGTGGGTTACCTGTACTATTCGTCTAAACTCCTGAGAGGGGGTTATATAGGGGACGATTATAGGGGTTACTGAGGGGGATACTGGCAGGACTGCAAACCTCCAGAGAGGGTTTATGTATTTACTTCTATACACGCACATATATGTATACATATATTGTGTACATGGGGTAGCGATATGCAGATACAAGGGTCTATGGGCTATAGGCTTTTACAGATCTGGGCAGGCTTTTACAGATCTGGGAACCCCCTTACCCTGAAGTAAGGATTTCGTATATACCCAAGTCATATCAGGGGTTCTAGCTTCATTTAGAGGATGTTCCTTCATTGAATGGTCCTTGGCTGTCTGGGCAGGACACAAAAACAACCTCGCTGTTTTTTTTGGGGGGGGGTGAAAAGGAGTTAAAAGCTTAATCAGGGTTTAGGGCTTAAGCTTAGGGATTATGGCGGTCATTTATCATCGGGGTATAATGCGCTTCTGGGAGTTTTGAGGATGTAGGGCTGGTGGTTGAGGATTTGCCTGTGGTGTGAAGGGTTCAGGGTGATGTGCAGCGCCTCCTGTCAATTTGTATGAGGTGAAGACCTGGCGAAAATGTTTGTAACATTGACATACCAGCATAACTGTGCGTCATCAAAGGCAGGCCATGCATTGAACAAAAGGGGAATGTCAGATGTTTTTTGGGGCGTGTTCCTGAAAGACCTCTATGTTGGGCTTATGCGAGAGTTGCAGGGCTTGACGAGTCGATTTGAAAGGTTCTGGTCTTGCGAACGTGGGGTAATGTAGGCTTGCCGTAGGTTTTTGAGGTTGCATGCTGTAAACCCTAAAACTTTCCGAAAGCTCAGGCGAGCGAAAGGAGCGCGAGAGCGAAGAGCGCAAGCTGGAAGCGGCTGCAGCGCAGTACATTGGAGCCCCGGGCGTAACCGAAAGTGTCCTAATAGCGTATTTTGTTCTAGGGTAATAAGAAATTAAGCAGTCTATTGAGGTTGTATAGGGGCTACTCATGTCTCCATACCCTCAAGTGTGGGTCTGTCTATAATTCTACATGTATAGATATATATATATATACATATCCACGCATAGCATAGACTTAGGGTTCGAAGGCTCCTGTATACCTATTTTGCGGCCCAAGCATATACTACACAGCTACATGGACCCCGTGGGTAGGGCTCTGTGTTTGTTGGTTTGATGTTCACAGGTTTAGGTTGGGTACTGCCCCCCCTCAGTAACAGTTGGATGATACTCATAATATGTTTATATATAGCCCTTAATAGGACCCCTAATATAGACTGTTACTGGTTGGGGGCAGTACCCAAGGTTTAGGGTTGATTTTGAATTTCAAGGACTTCATTGTTTGAAGCCTGAAGTTTGGGTTACACTTCACCAATGTTGGCCCTTGTATCCATGTACGTCGAAACTGTTGGGGAACATCTGCTCCCTGCGACCTGCATGCGCACAGAGCAGCCGCAGTATTACTCTGATTTGAAAGACTTGCAATAAACCCTAATTAGTAGTTTCCATTTCTTTTCCAACCCTAATGTTACCCCTAATTAAACCACAAACCCTAATTTTACTTGTATCTTGAGAGGCCACCGGCTACCCGAACCCTCAACCGTAAGCCTGGCGATGCTAAATGGCCATGCAAGCGGCATAAAAGAAAAGAACATGGAAACCACAAAAATGGGTTATATAAGGGTTTATATGATATTTGGGTTATAATGGGATAATGGAAAAGAAAACGGAAACCATTATAATGGGTTATATAGGTATATATTGGGATTATAGAGGGATAA
>CAJNIZ010044840.1:0-23453 GCA_905231905.1 Symbiodinium pilosum
GTATTTTTGAGGGTTTGGGGTTCAGGGGTTTTGGGGGATTTAAGTTTCGGGGACTTAGGAGTTGGGGTTTAGGTCTTAGGGTGTGGGTTTTAGGCTTGTTTTGGTTTGGCATAGGGTCGTCTCCGTCATTCTTGGTTGGGGATTAAGACTTCCGGGCCCCTGATGGCAGTTACCCATAAATAGGGGAATCTCAATATAGACCCCAAAATTCAAGAATCCTTATGATGGGGACCACCCAAAAAGGTACCCCTAATGTCGGCAACCCTCCGGATAAGGAGCCAAACAGCCTAACCCTAAACCCTACTATATCTTGGGTACTGCCCCCACCCAGTAACAGTCTATATTAGGGGTCCTATTAAGGGCTATATATAACCATAATATTGTATTCATTATCCAACTGTTAGTGAGGGGGGGCAGTACCCAAACTATATCCTTGGAGTTTCCCAACAAACCCCTGGCAAGCAGGGGCGCTTGGAGAGGGGGCTCGGGCTTGCGATGGGCTTTAAGAGCATGACTATTCGCATTAATATCATTAGGTTGTTCGTATGAACGTTATTAGGTATTGCAGGGTTAGTTATACAAGTATCATGATGAATATTCTTCTTGTTGTCATTTGTTTGTTACTGTGATTGTCATTACTTTCCCAGCATGCTAGACCGTTGGTTTCAGGGCTTAGGATTCGGGATGTGCTCGTTTGCTGTTTGAGGTTGCCAAAACCGTCGACTCCAAGCCCCCCCACCGTAAGCCAGTCTAAAATGTAAGTCCTGCACTCCCTACAGCCGGAAGCCTATCCGTGAGGATCCCACGATTTCCCTCAAGGCATCTGGATCCTTAGTGTAGTGACCCCCCAAAGATTGGAGCAACCCTTTTTTAGCACATACCTAAACGAACTCTTGAAGATTGGCCTTTGTGTCTGCAGAGCCCCACAGCCCCAAAACCCTTACTCAACCAGTAACCCTATAAGCCCTAATATCCTGAAGCCTAAGCGCCCGCAACCCTTGAAGCCTATACATCGTCAAAATCCGACAGAAGCCCCAACATCCCAAAAACCCTACAACGCCCGCAATTCCCAAAGCCCTAAAGGCCGTAAGGCCCCATACAGCCAAAAAGCGCCGTTAACTCGCAAAGACCTACAAAGCCCCAACATCCTCAGGCCCTAAGCTCCTACCAACTAGCCCTAAACAACCTTAAGCGGGGGGGGGGGGTAGTATAGACGGGGGTAGTAGGGGAATCCAGGCTTTATTCTAAGCCCGAAACCTTAAACCCTGAACCCTGAGCACGGGGCATCCATGATACATGCCCCTCAAGTCCACAGCTGAGACGTCTGTCGAGGCGACTAGAGTTCCACCTGGCGTGGCGAGCAGTCCTCCGAAGGCTCTCTTAGAGTATAGGGGTTTAGGGTTTTAGGGTGCTTTAGAGTTCTTTTAGGTTTTAGGGTTAAGGGTTCAGGTGTCTAAACTTCAGGGTTCAAGGTTCAGGCTGCAGGATTTGTTTCATTTTTTGCAGGGAGGCTTGTAGGCGCCCTATAATCCCTAGCCAGCAAGTATATAGGCCGTACATGGCCTTACACTACATGAATCCATATTCCCAGGTAGTTCCCACATTGCCTCGCAGGAGATGCCAGGATCCCCACTAAGGGCCCCTAGGCTTTTTTGAGGAACGTTCCCGTAGGGCTGATAGGCAAATGGTGTGGTAACAGCGACGAAGGCCGTCCGGGAGGAACTCAAGGATGCGAGCCAGGACACCACGGATTTCACGGTGGAGGATGCTCAGAAGCTGTCCTGCAAGAGTTAGCATGTTATAAGCTTTTCAAGTAGCGTCACCGTAGCGTTATGACTCATCATGATTATTAGTATCGTTGCGGCTGTTGTTTTCCAAGTAGTAGTATTCCTGTTGATGGCTATTGTTGAGTTTATGTTGTACGGCGCCCCTAGAGCTCTCTTACATTTGTGTTATGAAAGTCGTGTAGCGCCGAGATTGAAAGGCGCTTGGTGTCTTGCTATTCCATTCAGATTGCTTGCAGGGTTTAGGGTCTCGTTCAGGGGTGTCTGATTTAGGTGTTTGGCCTAGTTTCAGAAGATGGGCACTGTCTATGCCGAGGCCGCATGAAACAGTTTTCCCTTGTTGGCAAGAAAGGCCCACGACTCGATGGCTTCCTACTTCCAATTTATGATTAGGTGTAGCCCCATATGGGTGGTTCTCAAAATTATGGTCCCTTTTGGGTCCCCATTATAGTACGGCCCCAAATATTTAGGGTACCCAAAAGGGACCATAATTTTGACAACCACCCATATCGCTTTTTTTTGGAAGGGGTGTGGATCCTGGGCTGCTATCAAAGAAACTCAACTAAGTAAGTTGCCATAAGGTGGGGATATTGTGAATAGTTTCTCCACATATAGCTTAATTTCAATTCTTTAACATCAAGGCAAAATCAACTACCTTAACATCAAGGCAAAATCAACTACCCAAAGGGCTGTGTGTCAGGCTTGGAATTCATAGAGGAGATAGCAAAAGGACAGACTGCAATCACAGATATTAGATTTTGGCGTTTAGGGTTTGGGGGGAACCCAACACCCGAAAGCCAACAAGTTTATGAGCCTGTCCTAGGAGCCTCCAGGCACAACAGGATGTCCCTAGCCCTCCAACCCCAGC
This sequence comes from Symbiodinium pilosum, assembly GCA_905231905.1. Classification (NCBI taxonomy): domain Eukaryota; class Dinophyceae; order Suessiales; family Symbiodiniaceae; genus Symbiodinium; species Symbiodinium pilosum. Next base: position 2,653 of record CAJNIZ010044840.1, read on the forward strand.
CTCTGAACCCTAAATCCCCAAAGACCTGAAACCCTAAACTCTCAACCCTCAAGCCCGAATTTGAGGGTTGGGTTTAAGGTTTAGGGTTAAGGGTTTGGGGCACCCGAAACTTATCTGAGGAAGGGTGTGCAAGACCTGGCGCTCACAGGCAGGTCGTTGAAGGGGCGCAGGAGCTAGGGAAGCTTAGACTGAGCAACTTCAATCACACTTCTGTAGGTTTATAATCAGTTTTGCTGGCTTTACATTAAGATTCAAGGCTTAACTGGGACGGGTGATAGGCTGCAGGTTGGGTTTGTGGGCTTTAGGATGGGATTTGGGGTCCAGGAGTCTAGGGTTCAGGGCCAGTTCAGTCTTGCTGAGGCCTTGTGAAGACTTGGGGCACCACAGGTACTCCAGGCAAAATCAGATGGGCGTTAGCTTCCTTGCGATAATTTCTTGGCGAAGCATAACCAAGCACGTGAAGCCTACTGCCGTTTCTTACTCGGGGGTTAGTAGGGAGTAAGGGAAAAGAATCCAAAGATAGCCCCTGTATAGTAAGTATATCCATTCTCTCAATCCGGCTCAGGGCAAGGGTGCGCGCAATTGACAGATTCCTTCTACTGGGCTCAACAAGGGACCCTGCCTGAACCACCCACATACTTAGCAGCTGTCGAAAAGTTTGGTTTGGACTCGAGGGTCGAATTTTTGGTTGAGGAACCCTAAACCCTAAACCCTAAACCGTGGGCTCAGGGTTTGCTTGTCAGACCTTTGGCGGTTTTGGGACTTCTTTGGTGTAAGTTCTGATCTACTGCGCTAGTTGTTGGTTCAGTCCGGTTTCTTCTTACAAGATGTTTTGGGTACTCTTCAAGAATTGTATGGCAAATCGAAGAAAACAGGACACAACGTTTGGAGCCTGCCCGTGCCCATGTGGGAGTTTTTCCAAACTCTTCGGTACCCAAGGATTTGAGGGGTTCCAAACAAGGATTAGAGGCGCCTTCACTGAGAATCTTAGTAAGGTCATCTGAGAGTTTCTATTAATAATCCCCACAGAGATCATGCTCTAAATCCCCCCCAAAGTCTTAGCAAAGCTAGAAGGCTTCATGCAACGTCATTCTGATCACCTGAGCCCTTAACCAAAAACCTTTTTGCCCAAACCCCGCCTAATTCCATGAACCTCAATGTATATGGGAGACTCTTACTTAAGATTGGAATTCTTACCGCTATCTGAAAATGCCGCGGTTCTATCACAAGGGCCCCGACAGGGGGCATGCATCTTTCAGAACCCCTCCATCCTCCACCCTCCCCACTCACCCGCTGGGGCTTTCAGTCTGTAAATACTGCCTTGGGCCCTAAAGTCTATACATACCGTATTGCACATACCTACTTGGCAATTTTGCTGCCCTGGAATTCCGCATCTGCCAGGGACAACATTGGATGCCTCCCTAACGGGAGTGCTTGAGCTGGATGGCAGCAATGCTAAGATGGATTTGGAGCGGGCCCAGCAGGCCAAATCTTTTAGGGTCTAGAGTTTAGTTTAGGGTTTGGGCTTCACTTGTTGCTGGTTGGAGTCTCGCATTTGCGTTACTTAGTGTTCAGGGCTTAGCATGGTTAGTAGAAAAAGAAGGGCTGTGATAGGGCCCTGTGAATCTTAACCCCTGATAGTCATCAAATCTCGTTTCCCATATTTGTCCTAAAGGAACCTGTAACAAGAGGACGTAAATAGGCTTATGCCGCAGCTTTCGGTCGTATTGTTGTAGCGTTTTATACAGAGAACTTATGAAACAAGCTAGTTCAAAGAAGCCTCATTTGCTAGGGGTGAAAAGACAATACCTATTGCCTCTAGGATTATTAGCGAAATGCCTAGAGGATTTGACAAGGAATGAACTTATAACACAAGAAGAGTCCAGCTGTCGAAACTGTTCAATCCACGTCCTGCCCGGACCTCAAAAGTAGGTAAAGCAATGATCCCAAAACACGGAAACAACAGTCAACAAGACACATATTCTTCATACGTTGGAAGTCCAGGTAGGCTAAGCTGGATTTCGTGGGGCACGTGCTTGAGTACTAGAGGTAGGGAGCATAGGAAGTTACATACGGACAACGGTATTGGCGTGATATTAAAACCCAAAGCCCCAAACCCTAAACCCCAAACCCCAAACCCTAAACCCTAAACCCCAAACCCTAAACCCTAAACCAGGTTGATCATCATTTGGAGAGGATGAAGCCATCTTTGTTTGGGTTCGGACTTTGAGCGGAAAGGCTTTGACGTGCAGCAACTCCATAGCCCACAGCCCACAGGGTCTAAAGGTTAGGGGTTTAGGGTTTAGGGGTTTAGGGTTCAGGGGTCTAGGGTTTAAGGGTTTAGGGTTTAGTGTTGAGGGCTTGGAGTTTAAGGGGACCTGTAAAGTAGGTAGCGTAGGTTGCAAGATGGTACAAATGCCTTAGAGAACAGTGTCCTGCCTCTATTAGAGCATACTTTTTTTGATGGACAAGGCCCTTAAACTCTAAACCCTGAACCCTAATCTCTGAACCCTAGTCCTCCGAAACTCTAAACCTACATCCTAAAGCTTGAAGCCCCTAAACCTTCAACACTGAACCCTACCTTATGAAACCTAAACCTTATAAAGCCTAAACCCTAATCCTTAGGTCCTTATAAACCCTAAACCTTAAAGCCTACACTCTAAATACTAAACCTTATACACCCAAAACCTAAAGCCTAAAACCCCAGACCTAACAGACCCTAAGCCCTAAACCCTAAACCCTTGCAACCCTCCACCCTAAACCTTAGACCCCAAACCCTCAAGACAAGGATACCTAAACCCTCCAATGTAGTTCCTTTCTAGGTCTGGTATGCTTTTTTAGTTAGGATTCTTTTCAGCGGTACCAAAAATAGACACTGCATTGGAGGGTCTAGGTCCAGGTAAGACCCTGAACCCTAAACCTTAATCCCTAATAAATCTTAGACCCTAAGCCCTAAACCCTGAACCCTAAACCTTCTGAACCCTAAATCTTAAACCCTAAGCCCTCAATTCAAGGACCTAACCCTAGAAGCCCAGTTACCTATATATTGGGTTCCTGTCCTTAAGTCCCTATAACAATTTGTACTATCTATAACCCAAGGACCTACTATATGGGTACCTGCGCTTCTAGGGTAAGGGCAAGTCGCCAGGCTGGCAGTGCAGCGGAGCTCGCTACGGCCGTGGCTTCAGCACTGGCTGCCGGCGTTGATGCGGAGCAGGCGCGGCTTTGAGCGCTTAAGGTTTCGTGTTTAGGGCTTAGGATTTGTGTGCTATTCATAGGATTTACAATTTACAGGGGTTGGTTAGAAAGTAGTTTTTCATTTTCTATTACCCTTAATCCCTAAGAATCCTTATAAAGCCATAAAGATTTAATGTCTATAGGGCCCCCAGCCCTACCCTAGTTTAGGGCTTAGGGCAGTTTAGGGCACAAGTGTGGTTCAAGGATCGCGTGCTTACGCCGTAGAAGTCTGGGGTTGCGGATTCAGGTTTTATGCTTCAGCTGTGCAATTTCAGCATTTACGCCCTAAACCCAAAACCCAAACTCAAGGCCCTACACCCCCAACCTGGAGGTGAGAAATGACGTGTCTTCCATAGGCGTGTGTGGATGCCCACCACTGGACCACAGAGGCACTGACTGCTTTCCTGGGGGTCACTGCATATGATCCTTGGGTGGCTTTGCAGAACAATGGCGCCTCACTTCAAGAACCTACCGCCAAATCCCCAAACACCCAATTCCCAAGCCTTGCATTTTCAAATGCCGAAGGTCCCAAGCGTACACTTCAGGAACCCTTTCAGGGTCTAGGGTGAAGGGTTTAGGGTTTAGGGTTTTCACAGTCCTGCAAGTTTTATCCCTAGACCCCGAACACATAATTCCTACACTTTACGGGGGGAGTTGCCACAACTAGGGGTACCGCTTGCGTACCCTGCGCCAACAGAAGCTTATTCTAGGTGCTCCCAAAGAGGGACACCTCATTTTAATGTCTTAACCCCTAAGCCCCAAACCGTAAACTGCCCTAAATCCTGAACCCCAATAACCACTCAGGTGTGGTTTGCCCAGGTGGTCCAGCGGAGCCACAACCTTGGCTTTTGAGTGCTTTACAAGCGGAAGTGTGTTGGGGCTATGAGGGTAGGGTTTAGGGTTTAAGGTTTAGGTTTTAGGGTTTAGGGTGGAGTTTGAACTTCCAGATGAAGGGTTCAGCGTTCATGGTTCAGGGTCCATGACATAGGGCGTGTAGCGTGCGCTTACGCTGAGTTCTCGAGGCAGTAAGCTTGAGGATTCTGTGGCAGATTAGTGCGAAGTGCCCCTCGTGCGGTAGTTCCTTATAGTAGGAATGCCTTTTGTTTCGGTGTATCGTTGTGCGCTCTATTATTGGAAGCCAGCATGTTGGAATGTGCCTGAGACTCTTCCCCTGTGCTATGAATTGTGACCTTTCATTTTATGCATGGATCCCAACTCGGACAAACATGAAATTTTGATGAGGTCTTAGCTGCGTCTTTGGGGGCTATAGCAGTAGACTTCTCAATAGACCACCAACTCTAATTAGGTTTTGTGTAGCAAGCTGCACGCAGCCAAACTTAAGTCCCAGACAGAAGCTGAAGACATTGTCAAACAAACCAAGTAGTTGCTGTTATGGGGAACTTCTTTGCCATAAGAAGGTATCCCGGTTTTTTTGCTGTATATGTATTACATAACTGTCTACGATGACAGTTGCTCACCTGCAGCCAAGTAAAGCAGCACAGGTTCAAGCTAGCTCGTTCTAGGAACTATCCTTTCATTTCGATGGGTTTTCTGGGCAGTTGTTCCTACTCGGGCACGCAGAGCGTGTAGGCTGTTTTGACTGCTTTTTGTAGGCCTAGGGGGTGTCTTTTGCTCAAATGAGCATACCTCCGGACAACCATAAACAGTTAAACCCATGCATTTCAAAGTTCTTCTTTTTCAACCCAACTCTCATAGTTATAAGCGCTACACCCATTATGCGTTCTTGCTGTCCCCCCCCCCCACCCCCCCCTCGGGTTAACCTTAACGAACAAATTAAGGGTTACTTAGCCCCAATTACCCTGAGTAAGAGAATCCATAGACCGATCAGTATTCAAAGCCGCCTCCGGCTAATGTTTCTGTTCCATATATGCATATGCATTTGCCCTAGACGTTGTGGTCTCAAAGATGCTTTCCATTCCATGTATACCCCCTGTGTCCCATGTAACCCCTTTAACCTTTAAAGGGCCCTCTAAACCCTAAACCCTAAACCCTAAAACCCTAAACCCTAAACCCTAAACCCTACACATGCCTCCAGCTCTGCTAAGGGCGTTGTTTGGTGGAGAAGCTGAAATGCGCTTTGCGTGGCGGCGTGGAGGAACCTCGGCCGCCGAAAATCTCCGAGGAGGCTATCAGGGGTCCCTTTAAAGGGGGTATATAGGGGCTTAGGGTTTACTACAATGGGTTATATAGGGGTTATAGGGGTATATAGGGGCTTATTATAAAGGGGGTATATAGGGGCTTATTATAGGGATCATGGAAAAGAGAATGGAAACTACCATTGAGGGTTTAGGGCTTAGGTCCAGGGCTTTCGGAAATTTGAGGTTTAGTGGTTGGGGCTGTAGCATTCAGGGTTAATGGGGTTCAGCTTTCCGGTTCAGGGTTTCGGGCTCATGGTTTCGTAGAGGGTGTAGAGGACCGTACCCGTCGGGATTTACGGCTTAAGATTATGCAGGGCCTTCAGCTCAGGATACGTGACTTGGAACTTTGGTCTAATCAATGCCTTCAGAGTCTCATGAGTTACGGCTCAGGGCATAGGACTTTGGTCTCAGGATTTGGCATATGGGGGAGGTCTAAAAAGTCGGGGCCCCAAAATAGTTGACACCAATATGCTTCATTCCTTTCTCAAGGGGCCGCTGAAAACCGAAGCCCCGGCCCTACACTTTGGAAAGCCTTCCCGTTTGGCGTGGGAATTAACAAGTTTAGATCTGCGAAGAATTTTAGCTTAAATGCTTCGGAACAGCTTCCTTAAGTACTAATAGACTAATGGGGAGGCATTTGTCGATTAGAGTTGGTTGGGGTGTTCAGGATTTTGAGATTATAGTCCCCCTTAAATAGATAGAATATGGGGTATATGGGGATCTTATTAATTATAATATACCCAAAACCATATTCTATCTACTTAAGGGAGACTATAAGACTCCGGGGTATCAGGAGTTTGGGTTTAGGAACGAGGCTGCGGGCTTTTCCTGGTAGAGTGGAGCCTTGCAGGTTTCACCCATGGGTTAAAGGGTTTAGTTGAGGGGTTTAGGGTTTAGGGTTTAGGGTTAAAGGGTTTAGGGTTAAAGGGTTTAGGGTTAAAGGGTTTAGGGTTTAGGGCCTGGCAATGGCAAGCAAATAGCAGTGAATCTCGGCCACAGGCTGCAAGGCTGAGATCGCAGGTGCTGGGCCCAGCCTGGCTACGGTTCAGGGTTTAGGGTTTAGGGTACACCAGCTTTGGTCGACAAGCTGTGCATTCAATAACGAGCTGCCGCGCAGGGCTGGTTGACATTTGCGCCACAGTCTAAACTCCCTCAAGGGGGTTATCTAAGGGATTGTATAAGGGAGTATCATTGGGGTTATTAAGGGGGATGCTAGGAGTTTAAGCCCTAAACCCTCAACCCTGAAGCCCACACTATTGGGGTTATTAAGGGAGATACTAGGAGCTTTTAGACTATAGCTGATTTCTTGAGGCAGGATCTTTCTTCCTCAGAGCGTTTTTCTTATCGGGACCGCCCAAAAGGATCGATGAAATTGAGAACCAGTCAAGCCACACCTAGTCCCTTACAGCTCATAATCATGACAGTAGTAGTAGTAGTAGTAGTAGTAGTGGTAGTAGTAGTAGCAGCAGCAGCAGCAGCAGCAGCCGCCACTACAAGTAAACATACTTGATGATAATAGTAAGAGTAGGTATTGAATAATGAACATGTTGTTAATCATAATGGTAAGCATAGTGGTGGCCATTATTCGCACTTATTTTAGCTAGTAAGTGTCGTAGTACTAGTTATTTTAGTAACAACGAGAATTCCAGACGCTACCTGGAGGCTTGTACCATAACCCATTTCCTAGTCTTGGCTACTCACACCCTAAACCCCCAGCCCCGTACCTTGTATCCCTGAACCCCAAGCATTAGTACCCAACCCTGAAGCTTCCGCCCCTGGGCCCTAAACCCAAAACCCTAAACCCAAAAGCCTCAACCCTAAACCCCGTATCCAACATCTGCCGCTTCCCCAACCGCGCAAGGCCTTTCGAGATGCCGAGACCTGGAAAACCAGCGACCTCAAGGAGGGAGGGGTTAGGGTTTAGGGTTTAGGGTTTACTACAATGGGTTATATAGGGGTTATAGGGTTATATTGGGATTATACAGGGATAATGGAAAAGAAAATGGAAACTACTCTATAGGGTTTAGGGCTCAGGGTTTATGGGACTTGGGGCTATAGAAGTTGAGGTTCAGAGTGTAGTAGGGTTGAGGATTGAACTTTAGTAGGGGATGCGGGGTAGCGTTCAGGTTTCCCGATTTCAGGGTTTCAAGCTTATTCGCTTGAGAGTCAATGCAAATTTGGCTTGTCAATAAGACAGGCAGTACAGCTGCTACAGCTAGACATGTAGGCGAAAGTGCGCTATGCACAAAGCCAGCCCAAAACTGCAAGCACTACTGTCATACCGATGCCCCAGAGTACCCATCCAGTAGCCCGTCTGGGCCTCAAAATGTTTTTTTTTTTAAACAACTGCCTGGACTTTTTAGGGAGAAGTCTGCAAACAGGTGGAGCTGTGCGCAGCTAGTGCTTCAAAAAGTTGACAAGCACTAAGCCCAAATCCCCCAAGCATAATCCCTAAACCCGAAACCTTGTAAATCCCTACAAAGCCCTATATAGCCCTATATGCCCCTATATCCCCATATCCCACAACTCCTTGCAGCAGTCTTTGAGTATGGTTAGCACTTACCGGTCTTTACGTGACAGCACGACTGACATGCCGTCGGTTTTAGGGTGACAAGAGTAGTATTTAATTTGGGGATACTATGGTACCCAATATAGAGTAAGATTATATCCTCCTTTTGGGTATGGTATTTTATATAAGGAATATGATCTTACTTGGTTCAACCACAAAAAAAACGCTACTCACAAGATGACGAGGTGTGAGGCCTCCATAGTCTTGTCTCTCGTTGTTAGGTGATGGATCTCTAGGTGGTTTAGGGTTTAGTGGTTTAGGGTTTAGTGGTTTAGGGTTTAGTGCTTTAGGGTTTAGTGGTTTAGGGTTTAGTGGTTTAGGGTTTAGGGGTTTAGGGCTGAAACTCCCCCCCCGAAGGTACCCCCCCCAAATTTTAAGGAGCTAATAAGGACTATATAGGGCTTAATAAGGCCTAATAAGGTTCTAAATCTGGGGGGTACCTCTAGCAGGGGGAGGGGGTACTATTGTAATCCCTTTTTAGGTGATGGATCTCTAGGTTCTACACCAAAGGCCTGAAACTGACAAGTCCTAAACCCTGGACCTGATACATGCTGGGCACGTCTTAGAGAAAAAGGCAGCCTCTACAAGACCCCTCTTTCCAGGCACCCTTTTTCACTTTCGACCCTAAACCGCAAACCCTAACCCTGGGGATCCAAATAGCCCAATGTAGGTAATATTTACAAACTTCAGGGCCCAATGTGGTATTACTTATAGACATGGATCCCAAGAGCCTCGATGAAATACTATATGATACTATCTTGTAAAATATACTATGCTATACTATTCTATATTAAAATGTACGATATTATATTATAATATATTATAGTCTACCATAATATATTGAAATATGCCATGATATGGGTAGCCCTTGAAGCATGAGTTGTTTGATTCAGGCGTTGTTGCGCAAGGCAAGCATCTCTCCCAAGGAAGCCATGAAGGCTGGGTTGAGCCACTGGTTTAGGGTTTAGGGGGGCTTTGAGTGTAGTGGGTTGCCGTTCCAGGTTTAGGGGTTTACTGGGTAAAAGGTTTAGGGTTTAGGATTCCAGGTTTAGGGGTTTGCTGGGTTTAGGGTTTAGGATTCCAGGTTTAGGGGTTTACCGGGTTGCTGTTACGGGACTTGATTTAAGTTACTGTATTGGGGAAACCAAATTAATTACGTTATATACCCATTATGGTAAGAGTTTAAGTGGCTTAATAGCAGCCCAGTTTAGGGCTTACAGGTTTTTAGGGCTCATGGGGTTTTGGGCTCAGGGTTTAGGGTTTACAGGTTTTTAGGGCTCATGGGGTTTTGGGCATAGGGTTTAGGGCTTACAGGTTTTAGGGCTCATGCAGTTTAGGGTTTAAGGTCTGAGGTCTCAGCGCTAAGGGTCCAGAGTTTGAGGGTGTGGAGTTAGACCTTAAAGTTCAGTGCTTTTTCTTCAGGATTCAGAGTCTGTGGCAGAGGGGTAGACGACTTTGGGGCTGGGATTCAACATCGAGGGTGTTGGGGAACATCCACATGCAATGATGAAGATGAGTATCCACATCCTTCCGTGACACTTTGATGTTAGCAAGGGGCTAAGCTCTCGTCCCACACACGAACAGTCATAGATACGGAATATTTGAGCTAGAATCTAAACTCCTTAAAGGGGGCGTATATAGGGGACTAGTATGGGGATTAGTAAGGGGGATACTAGGAGTTTAGACTCTGGCTCATTTAAGGAATATATTCTAGTTACAGCCTAGGTAGGGAAACAACCCAAGTCATGACCAGGAAAGAACCTATTGCCCCTTGTAGTTTCCGTTCTAGATAACACTCGTGTTTCGGAAGATACCCTAAACCACTAGCCCGAGACCCTAAACCAGCTTTAGTCAACTGTTGGCAAGTTTTAGGAGAGTCCAAGTTCTGTGTTAACCGGAAACTCAATAGGGTTTGGTCTTTAGGGAATTTCCCAATCCCTGAGCCCCAAGCTCTAAGCTTATGGACAGGACCTTTCATAAACTCTGTACAGATTTGTTGGCGGCCCCTATTGACCAGCACTGGGTCCATAAGTTCCATGAGTTGGGGCTACCGAACCATGAACCAAATGACCTTCATTGCGTCATTGGTCCTAGAACTTTCGTTCTTACTCGAACTTTTTCTCCTCGTCGTGCCCTGGCACTTACCTTTACTTACTTCTAATTACCCTTATGCATGCTCTTGCTCCTACTCACTTTTACTTATGCTACTACCATTATCACTGCACGCACATGTCCCTGGGAGTTGCGTTATGGTAGGGACTTGGGTACTTATGACCCCAGACAAAGTCTAGAGTTGCCGTACCCGCGGCTACAAGTAAGTTTGGTAAAGAGGCTTGACGTGGGCTTTCTTTTGTCGTGTCCGAAGCTAGGGGGCTACGGCTACGGTCTGCTTCTGGAGTGGGTTCAGGCTTAGAGCTTATCCAGTTTTATCTAGTCCCCCTTAAGTAGATAGAATACGGCTTTGGGATCATTTTAATAAGATCCCCCTATACCCCATACGCTATGTACTTAAGGGGGGCTACAGGCTTAGGGGCTCTCGTTAGCAAATTGGGCTACAAACCTCACTGCCGTGGTGTTTCGTAGCAAGCGCTAGATACTCTGTGGCCAGCACTTGCTGCAAGGCATCCAAGGTAGCTACGAAAATAAGCCCCCTGGGACGGAAAGCCCTAAACCTATAATTCCGCTAAACTCTGAACCCTAAAGCCTTAACCCCTGTACCCCTAAGCCTTCAACCTTAATCCCCTACCTTTCGGACACCTCAACATTGACAGGAGTTCCAGCAGCGTAGGGCTGCAGTTACGCAGGGTGCAGGCTCCAAAGCTTTCTTTCCGAATGGGGTTTTGGGACCTGAGAATTTTGGTTTTGGGTTTGGGGGGTTTAATGTTTAGGGACCGGAGGATTTTGGGTTTAGGATTGGAGGGTTTCCCAAAGTCAGGGGTACCTTCTTGGGGGCACCTATAAACAGGATTATATTATTTGGCGGTCTGTCTTGGGGTTCCTTTGTTCATGCAAACTAGGACATTCTCCGGCCTACGTACCACCGATGTCCTTAAGTCTGGGGCTGGAGGCTTGTGGTGAAGTGGGTGGGGCTGAGGGTCGCACTTGCCGTAGGGTGTACGGTTTAGGGTGAAAGGTTTAGGGTTTAGGGTCCCCTCACGCTGGTTCCGTGCTCCTGAGAGGGCGGAAGATCCCTGCAAGAACACGATATAAACCATTCCAGCCGAAACCCTCCTGAGGTGCTGTGCAATCGTCCAAACCCTAAACCCTAAACCCTAGGAATTTCATTTTTCCAAAACCTCAAGGCCTAAATTATGTGGTAGGACGGAGAAGCAAGCCTTGCGTCCTGAAGCTTTACCGCGCCGTTTGCGGCCCCACCACCCCACAACCTCAACAAAGAAAAGGCTGGGTCCGAAGTCCTGCTGCCAGCGGGCGTAAGGTTGCGGGTCACAAAAAATCGCGGTTCAGGGTTTGGAGCCGTGCGTTCAGCTCCAGGTTTCGGGGCAAATCTGCGCTAAACCCTAGACCCTACACCTACGAACCCGGACCTGCGCTAAAAAACATAACTTTGCAAGGTTTGGCGTCTAGAGTTTTAGCATCTAAATTAAAGAACGCACTGAAACCTGTCAATGTCAAGTTTAGGATTTTTAGTTCCTTTCCAAGCTGGTAGCTAGAACAGCTTACGGGAACCAGTTACATATTTGTCTGCTCAGCCACTACGCTCCTTGTCGCCGTCACCGCAAAAATCACTGGAAGGCCATCAATCCTGAAAAGCATCAATCCTCAAACTGTCATCCTCGTGGCCAAGAGTATAGGAGCGTAGCAAAGGTGTCTAAAACTCGAGCACTGATCTCTGATCCCGACATCGGTATCTTGAATCCCTATGGAGTTCTTCACTTGCCTGCGCCACAAGAGAGCTTTTGAAGAGTCTGTTCTGCAACCTCACAAATTTCGATACCCATGTTGAAATCATTCCTATCAAGCACCTAGTATGGACCCCCCCCAAGTCCTTTTGCCATCTTTGAGAACCCTAAGCCATCAAGACCTAAACCGTCCAAACCCCTACACCAAAAATCCTAAACCCTAAACCCCTACACTGCCAAATCCACAGTTGAATCCCGTCTCAGGATGAAGATCCAGCTGCCGAAGTCCCGCGTGTAGAAGCTAATGAACGTTCAGCGGCTTTGGCTTAGCTCCGGGGCTCGAGTGAATGCAACACCCAGTAGGTTTGTGGTTTAGGAGTTTAGGGTTTAGGGTTTAGGGTAGTTACATTGGGGTTATATTGGGATAATGGAAAATAAAATGGAAACTATAGGGATTATGTAGGTTTGTCGTTGAGGGTTTAGGGTCTAGGGTTTAGGGCTTAAGGAACCCCAAGCCCGACGTATAACCGCAAGTACCTGCGATTTAGTAGCAGGTGCCTTCGAATTAGTAGGTATAGCCCATCAAACTGCATGTAATCGGTGTTACAGGTAGATGCCAGCACCTTATAAACCCCAAACGCTACCAGGACCCCCCCGACTAGCATTCAAAAAAGGTCTATGTTTTTCCCAATTGTGGTTGTTTATAGAGGAGTGAACGGTACAATGCTTTTGACCCGCTAGATGTTTTTCTGAGGAGCATCCGGGCCTGTGCGACACAGGATGGAAGATTCCGAAGTTTTTCGTTCCTAGGAGTATCTAGGTCTACAAGCGGGGCTCAGGGTCTTAGATTTGGACATGGGTCCTGGGGACGGAGGCACACCGGTGGCGGCCCAAATTAACTATAAGGAACCCTTAGCCTTAGCACGAAGATGCAGGGTGTCAAGAGTAGTCCATATCAGGCTACAAAAGGTTCCGCAAGTTTGACAACCCATATTCGGGCATTCCCTAGGGTTTACCTAAACCCCATAGTGTGTACGATCATACGGTTTCAAAATAGTTTCGGTGTTTGAGATAGAGTTCCTCGAGGAAAGTTGGGTTTAGGGTTCAGGGTTTGAGGGTTCAAATTTCCCTAGAAAAGTCTTTTTCAAGCCAGTAAGTAGTCCGCACAGAAACCTGACAGGAAATGTGGAAACTTCAATGCTGGATCCGTACGTAGGCCACACATGTACTCAGTTTCCCCAACATTGTGCTTCTTTAGAAAACCGTCAGCGGTGGCACTTAGATCTAATCTGCTGAAGTATAGGGCCGAGATCAAAGTTCAGTTTAGGGTTTAGGGTTTAGGGTCCCTCTACATCAAGTTGAAAATACATGTGGATAATACTGGTGGAAATTACAATTCCTGCATGCCTAAACTCTAAACCCTTGAATCGCGTGATTCCACGTGTCTAGAAGCTCTTGCCTGCCCAGCCTCTAAATCTGGGTTGGACTTTGGACTTAGGGTTTGGATTCAGGGTTTTTGGTTTAAACTTAGTGCTTCGGGATGATGACCTAGGGTGTTTGGGGTCTGGGTTGAAGAGCCCAAGGGCTCTAAATAGACCAGGGCAGGTAACCCAGACCCGTGATCAATAAAACCCCTCCCCTTAAGTAGTGAAGATAGGGATTCTGGAAAAGAAGATGGAAACTACTACCGTATAATAGGGTATTTGATAGGGATGACAATAGGGATCTCAATCTTAAGGCCCTTACAATAAGGAGGGGGTTTATTAATCATGTGTCTCCAGTGTTATTCACGGACTTTGAAGCCCAAAGCAGGCAGTATCTGGGAACTTATTGTAGGCCTACCGCGAAATGAACACCTCATCCTATAGCAGACACAGCTCTCATAAACAGGCTAACGTTTTTGTCCTCTACACGCCAAGGCTCCAAATAGCTGAATGTAGCTGCTACTTATAGAGTTTAGGTTTAGGGCCCAAGGTAGGTGCAATTTCGTAGCTTTATAGAGCCCCAGGGACAAGCATTGTGAGGTGGTTTGAACCTGGTACCACGTAGTGTTTTTTGGGCTTTTCGGAGCAGCGAAAGCTTCCTCGGCAGTCGAGGCCTTCTAAAGCACTGCGATGACTGTCTTTTTTCCGGGGCTCCCTAGACTCCAAACTCCAAACCCTTAAACCCCAAACTCCTAAACCCTAAACCCCTTAATCCCCCAAACTCCAAACCCGTAATCCCTAAACCCGAAGCCAAAATCCCTAAACCCCTACTCCCCCAAACTCCAAACTCTTAATCCCGAAAGCTGAAAAAACTCTAACCCCCGAAACTCCAAGCCCTTAATCCCTAAACCCTAGACTCCTGATCCCAAAAACTCCAGACCCTTAATCCCAAAACCCTCAACGCCTAATCCCCAAAACTCCAGACCCTTAATGCCTGAAGCCGAAACCGAACTCCCCCAACCCTAAACCCTAAACTAACCCTAATCCCCCAAACTCCAAACACTTAAAACCCTAAACTGTCAACCCTAAACCCGAAACCCAAATCCCTCATCCCCAAACTCCCAACCCCTGAACCTTAGATCAGAATTTCAGGCTTGTCTTACAGGGCTACATGGACCCTCACAAGTGGGTTTAGGGTTTAGGGTACATGTTGGGTACTATCTAAAGTTGAAATGATGGGCTGCTAGTAAGGGCCCTTAACCCTGAGATCCTTATATACCTACCACATACCCGATATGTACCCTTGAGGGTCTCTAGATCGCCCTAGAAGGCCTAAGGGCCCTTATTAGGAGCCCATACTTGAATCCCTAGATATTAGGGATATATGAGCTATAGTCTAAAGTCTTTGAAGCGGGCTTATATAGGGGATTATATAGGGGAGTATTAAAAGGGTTTAGTAAGGGGGGTGCTAGGAGCTTAGACCAGAGCTCATATAGGGTTTATGGTTTAGGGTTTACAGTAGGATTTCTGCTTCCCAAAATTAGGGGTACTTTGTTTGGGAGTCCCCATAACAAGGATTATAGTATGTGGGAGTCTATATTGGGGCAACTACTGTTGCGAAACCCGCATGTAGCGTGGGGGGGTAAGAGCAATGTGGGGCCCATGAAACCATGTTAGCATTCATGTAGTCTCCCAAGAGCTTGCGCATCTACATCTATGAGTCAAGGTGTTGTGGGTGCATGTTCCGCATGGCATCCATGTTTAAGCTTGTCTTCTCCACTTCTACGCTGCTAATTCTACCGAAAAGATCCTTCAAGACGCTGCGCGTTCAACCTCGATCCTAGAGCCTACGCCAGCCTCAAATGCAAAATTCTAATCCCTGAGCCTTAGGGAGTACATCCCTCGTCTGGCCCGTAAAGCTTAAACCCCAGGCTTGAGGAACCAATATACCGAAACGGGTGTTGTACCCAGCAATTGGTTTCCTGTACCAATTTTTCCAGGTATCAGGTTGCTCTAGGTCTCACGCCACTAGAACGCTTAGACGCCATACGCCCCACACCTCAAGGCCTGAAGAAGCCTACGCCCTATATCCTAAGCCCTGACCCCTAAACACTAGTCACTAGATCCTTCACCCTAAACACTCCATTCTAAACCCTGAACCCTAAACGTTAAATCCTAAACCCTGAATCCTAAACAACAAATCCTAAGCACTAATTTCTCAACCCTGTACCCTAAACACTAAATCCTTCAGCATAACCCTGGAGCCCTCAGAGCAAAGACAGCCCCACGCCATCCTGGGGTACTGGCTGCCTGAATCGCGGGCGGCCGGCTTCTCCACCTTCGTAGACCTTGCAGGGTTTGGGGTTTATAGGTTTAGGGTTCAGGGTTTAGGGTTCACGGTTTAGGGTTCAGGGTTGAGGGTATAGGGTTTAGGGTTTTAGGGGTTTAGAGGTTTGAGGTTTAGGGTTCAGGGGTCTAGTGTTTAGAGTTCAGAGATTAGGGTCTAGGGTTTACGGTCCAGGGTTTAGGGTTGGTGGTCTGAAGCAACAGTACCCGAATGGAATCTTTGTAGACTTCATGGAGATGGTGGTTTAGAACTTAGGTGTTTATGGGGCTTAACAGGGGTTTATTTATACAGATGTATAGGGATACGTAGGGGTATATTTGGTTTAGAGTGGGGCGTAAAGATTTAGTTTGGGTGCCTAGAACTAAGAATTTATGTAGATTGAAGCCGGGACACCGAAACTGGGATGATTGGGGCATTTCTCATAATGATCTTTTTGGTTTCCGGTGTATTCGGAGGTAGCATGTAGCCCAATACAGCATGTCAAGCATTCAGGTAACTAAAGTAGGGTTATATTAGGGCTATATTTTGGGTCATTCCCCTCCCAGTAACTGTCCTTAAAGGGGCCTTATTAAGTGGATTCTTATAACTCCTATAACCCATTGTGGTAACAGCTACTGTAAGGGGGAAGGACCCCAGTTATATTAGGGGTTATATATTAGGGGTTATTGAATCCCCCAAGGGTCCAAGGACCCAAAGAATAGGGTTTTAGGGCCTAAATACTATACTATTAATGGTATTTGGGCCCTAAAACCCTATTATTTAGGTCCTTGGACCCTTAACCCTAAACCCTATATATCCCCCTAGAACCCCTTTAAAGGGACCCTATTATTTAGGTCCTTGGACCCTTAGGGAATCCAAAAGCCCCTAAGTCGCTCCGTATTTCTCGACGGCCTCGACTAGTTCAGGCTTCCACAAAGGGCTTTAGCAGACTGCTTGATGGGGCTCCAGGGGATTCCCTGTTAGCTTGGGGAGTAGAAGCAGCAACCCCGAACCGCTAAACCCTATACTGGGTTGCTGTTAAGGAACTTAGATTAAGTCACTATATTGGGGAAACCCTATTATTTACTATATATACCCATTATGGTAACTTAATTTAAGTTCCTTAACAGCAACCCAGTATAGTCCCTAAGTCCTAGACTCTAAATTCTATTCGTTGTACACGTTTCGGATTGTGGTCTGGGAAGGCTTCGCAGACGAACTGGTGAGAACATCCCAGGGCGCCTGCAAAACCGATTTGAAAACAAAAATCCCTTGCTTTGTACAGGGATCATCATAGGTCATAGGGGTCGCCAATACGAAAGAAGAGGAAGTTATAAGGCAGTGGAAAGTCATCAGGTTCGGAGCTTGGGGTCTTACTCTTTTTTCGGCAAGTTCTCACTGGTGTTGTTGCGTTCGTATGCATCATTGCCAAAGGGGCAGGTGTAGATATCAGCAGAATAAGCCAGTCTTGAGATGCAATGCTCGAGCACACGTTCGCAGTCCAGAGGAGGGCGTGCCTACATGAGGAGGCATGAATACTAGCTACCAAAAACAGCAGTTCCTTATGCTCCCAGCATTATACTGTAACGCACCGGAAGAAGCAATCATTTAGGCCTCTGCGGTAGTCAAGGGTGAGCCAGGTCGCTTCTTTGCAGTTGCAGTGACACCAGACCAACGCCCACGATAAAGAGGGATTGTAGCCGATATGCTGTTCAAGGATTGTTTCGAAGAAGCAGATCGTGCATGAACCTCAGTACCTCCTGCTACCATCACCCAAAGGGTATATCCTATAAAACGACAGATGGTTTTTTTCCCTGAGCAGTAAAACTAAATGCTGTATCGGGTTTTGGGCGTAGGATTTATACTGGTTTTTGTGCTAGAAGCGACTTGAGACGCCCAAGCCGAGAACCCAGAACTCTGTGCTTGAACCCTCGGATGCCAAACCCTAAGCTTTAGGGTTCAGGATTTACAGGGTTTCTGGTTTGACATTAAATATTACCCCAAATGCTGCAGAATCGAATGGAAAGGACAACGGAAAATGACATGGAGACTGGCATTCTGTAGGTGATTCAAGGGGATACATATGAGCCATGGTCAACATTAGCCTTATTAAGGGACCCTTAACAGGAGACACAGGGGTCCTTGTTGTGTTGTAGTTTAGTATAGTCCCTAATGATATCCTTGATATGGAGCCAATGTACATTACTCATCTGTGATATTGAGCCCTAAGCCCTAAACCATCCTAAACCCTTGACTTCAGCTCATGTTCGAATCAGTGTTTGGAGGGACCCCCAACAAGGTACCCCTCATCTTGGAAACAGCCATCTGAGGACCCTAAACCCTAAACCCTCAGATCAGAGTACGCCTCCATTGGATCAAGGGTAGTGAGCTCAGCTCACCATTTAACATCTGTGTGGTGAGCCTGGCTCACACTTTAAAGAGGGCCTGCCGTTAAGGAATTTCAATTACGCTGCCATATTAAGGAAACCTTTATATATATATATACGCCCATACTATTATGGTAACTTAAAGTAAGTTCCTTAACAGCAGCCCGGTAAGTGTTTGCGTATTTGCGCAAGTTTTGGTCAGCCTCACTCCAACTCAACAAGTGCACGCCAACAATCAGGCTTAGGATTTGGGTTTAGGGTTTAGGGGTTTAGGGTTTAAGGTTTAGGGGTTTAGGGGTTGAGGGGTTGAGGGGTTTAGGGGTTTAGGGTTTAGGCTGCAATCCCGGATTCCAGAACCTCCCGCACCGTCGGGCCGAAGCCTCTACACAACAGTTTAGCCTACTGGCAATATATGTATGGAACTGAGGGGCAATACCTATAGTAGCCCCTGTATACTCCTAAACCCTATAACTACAAACCTAAACCGCGTCAAGTAAGCTAGTTGAGTAGCCACGCGTGTCGTGGAGGGCGTCCTTTAGCCATGCCAGCAGCTGCTGGTGCTGGTGCTGCTGCTGCTGCAGCTGCTGCCGACAAGTCCAGCAATGAAGACCTGTACCGGGCAACTCGGCTTGGACTAGTGACTAGTTGCGCTAGAAACAGCCTCTCTCATATGTCTGCTTGCGGTGCTTGGGGGTGCTTCCCCACAATATAGATATGTACATATATATATATATACAGATCCTCAAGTCCCAAATCAGTTTAGGGAGCAAGGTGGTGCGGATCTGCAGTCTAAAGCCTCGGCCTAGGCCCTTCCATGTAATCTCCCCCATTCTGTTCCCTCATCCCTTATCCACTATCTGGAGTGGTTTAGGGTTCAGGGTTGTAGAATACAGGATTTTTTGCCTTTCTTTGTGGTGTGCCTGGCCATTGTTTTTACGTATTGTTGAGACCCAGATACTCCCCCAACATCAAGGTAGACAAACCTCGGCCCTAGGCCTAGACCCTCAACCTACACCCTAAGACCTAAACCCTACACCCTACACCCTAAACCCTAAATCCACACCCTAAGCCCTAAACCCCCTTGTATCGAGTTAAGGAGCTGAAGTGGTTGCTGCCGACGACCACCCTCTCCACATACAAGCAGGACAGCCTTGCTTCGGCATACGCCCTTAGGGCCCCATTTCGGCATTTTGTTGGGGGTTAGGTTTAGGTTCCGGGTCTAACTGGATCCTGCTGAACATAAGTTTCAATTTCTGCATATCAGTTACAAAGCCAACAAAGAGTACATCGACTATCCGTTGATAATCGTATCCCAAAGAGGAGCCTGTCAAGGTCTTTTCGGGGTTGAACCAGGACCCTCCCTGTACCTTTAATTGGGGATATATGGGCCCTAATAGTAGGTACTTAGGCCCTCATAGAGGGTAGGAGGAGGGTCTAGGAAGACTTTCGTAGGCCGTCTGGACCATGCCCCTGAGGCACGGGAGCATCTCAGTAGCTGGATAGGTTATATAGGGATAATGGAAAGGAAAATGGAAACTACTATAGTGTAATAGGGTATATGTAGAGATGATTCAAAAGACAATGGAAACTGCTATAGTGTAGTAGGGTATATATAGGAGTTATATAGCGTAAAAATGGGGATAATGGAAAAGAAAACACTACGATGTAGTAGAGTATCTCTAGGGGTTATATAGCGTATTTACGGGGATAATGGAAGAAAACATGGAAACTACTAGCTGGGTAGGCGCACTGTGTATTTCGAGTTGGCTGCCACCCTGTTTAGGCCGAGAAAGTGTAGACCTTCCTTGGCCTAAGGAACTCAGCCACTGGATTCTGTATGGTTTTCCGGTTCGGGTATGTAAGGCTTGAGTGCTCTGGAGTTTGGAGATTAGGCATGAGAAGGATAGTATTTACCCTCCAATGTAGTACCTTCTGGTAGTCTTAATAAGAGTCCTAAGCAGAAGGCCATACCAAACCCCAAAAAGGAATTGCATCGGAGGGTCTAGGTAGAGTTGCCTTTGTTGGGTTCCACGTTGCTATTTGGGGCAAGTGCGGTCGCGCCACTGAGTCTCAAGTGCATCCCGCCGTCGCTTACAGAATCTATATGGATTCTGGGGTTATATAGGGATAATGGAAATGAAAACGGAAATTACTATATGGGTTTATACAGGGTAATCTATACATACATATATATACACATTTATTAATTACTTTATATAACCCGTTATAGCTAAGTTGACAGGCTGTTGGTCTGTTTGACGGTTGTGCCCCGCTTCCGGGGTGTACATACTTGGTGAACCCCATTATGGGATTGTGGGTCTGCAGCAGCTTCTGCAGTAAAGGGATAATAAACCGAGGTTGAATAAGTTGATGCTCACCCACCTTATGCTTATGTAAACCCTAAACCTCAACCCCTTACCTAGAACCCTGCAAGTCTTAAAGCCTATCCCTAAACCCTACTCGCCAAATCTCTCTCTCTCTCTCTCCCCCTACGCTGGGGTCTTGGGCCAGGATTCCATAAACCCTGAGCCCCTAAACCCTAAAGCCTACGGTCTAGTTGTTGTCCGAAATCACTTTCCCGAAAGATGACTGCTTAAGGTTTGTGGCCCATGACTCAGGGACTCGGTTTCAAGCAATGCCCCACCGATGTGTGCTATAGTCTAAAGTCCGAGCATCCCCCTTAAATAATAGTACTCCCCTATATATTCCCTATATCATATATACCTGGACCCCAAAAGTATGTAAAATAATAGCCCTAAACCCATAAGAATAGCCATAAAGGCCATCATTTTGCATACTTTTAGGGGTTCAGGTAATCCCTATACAACCCCCTTTCAAG
>CAJNIZ010044840.1:23553-35771 GCA_905231905.1 Symbiodinium pilosum
ACCCTTAACACTAAACTCTAAACCCTTAACCCTAAACCCTTAACCCTAAACTCTAAACCCTTAACCCTAAGCCCTAAACCCTTAACCCTAAACAAGTAAGGCAACAAAAGCCACAAACCCAGAGCTGGCCTGGGCCCCAGAACTCCTGACTCACCCAACGCTCTAAATGCTTAGACTCTAATAGGGTTTAGGGTTTAGGGTTTAAGGGTTTAGGGTTTAGGGTCTAAGGGTTTAGGGTCTGAGGGTCTAGGGTTTAGGGTTTAGGACCCTTCGGCCAACAACTCGAAAAACAAAAATGTAATGTCTCTGAGAAGGCCACACGGGTGTGGGCTTAGTGTAAGGACTATTGTATGTTGTTTCCCAAATATGCCAGGTATCCCCTTTCAGGAAATTACTTAGGCGCCTACATCACAGCCCTTATCCCTGAGCCCTACACCCCAAATCTCCAAGCCCTAACCCCCCCCCTACCAAGATCAAAGGAAACCTGCACCTTAATCCCTAAGTAAACCCCACATGCCTGACCTGCAAGGATGGGAGGTGGCAAAGAGACATGCTAATCGTGGACTTGGGCCTCGTGAAGGCTTCAGTTTAGAGGGTTCTTGCGAAGTTGGAGTGGTCAAAACTGGGGAGAAACGGAGAAATTTCAATTTTCCAGGTTTGGGCATATGCCTAAACCCCAAAAGTATGTAGAATAATGGCCTTTTGGGCTATTATTAAGGGTTTTGGGCTATTATTTTACCTACTTTTGGGCATATAGCCACTATAGGGGACTGGCGCCGTAGGACCTGAAGATAGCAAGTCTCGGAGCCATTGCCGCAAGGACCGGATGTACCGTTTAGGGTTCGGGGTTCAGGATTCAGGGGATGTGTGTTTAGGGTTTAGGGTTTAGGGTTTGGGGTTCAGGATTCAGGGGATGTGTGTTAGAGCTTTCGTTTCAGATTTGCGTTGCAGACCGTGCCAACGGATATTGCTGATTGCTTAGGCCGCTGGGCTACGAGTATCGAGGCAGAGATCTGTAAGGCAGTCTGGACTACCCACATACACATTTCGGTCCCCAGTACGATAATCTGAACTTTTTTTGGAAGCCCCACTAGGATGTTTTGAAACTTGGAAATCCTAAGCCCCAAAACTCACAATACCAGGCCCGCAACTCCTTCAATAGCAGGTGGCGAGACAAAGGCAACCCCTTAATCCTGCTGGAGCCTTCATGTTACCCTATGCAGGGGTGCCAAGAAGCCAAAAGTACGATTTATGGACTTTGTTTTAGAGGGGGCCCAAAGTAGGTGTTGTTTATGAACTCTAGGTCCCAAAATAACCAGTATTCCCGGATTGTAAAGACCAAAGTAGGTATCATTTCTAGACTTGGAGCCCCACGGTAAGGCCCTGCGAGCGCTGTTGGTTAGAAGTGCCTATGCCGGCGTCGGAGGGATTACCCTAAACCCTAAACCCCAAACCCTAAACCTTAAACCCTAAGCCCTCCGTCTAGGGGTTTAGAGCAGCAAGGTTCAGGGATTTGGGATGCTTAGGGTTTGGGCTTGGAATTAGCACCACCCGAGGGCAATTTTCCGCATCATCCCATGTAATAGTAGTTGCGTTCACTGTCCCACTCCGCCTTAGGCACCAGCACGCGGATGTCTCTCAGCCACAATAGCTTAGGTAGGAATTAAGCCTGTCAGGGTGAGTTGTTAAATCCGAAATGCAAGAGTGAACCCCTTTTTAAAAGTAATGGAGCATAGGAGCCTGAAGATTTGCAAGGACTGCCTCCTTACAATGCTTCTTTATTCGCATCTTCCACCTCCTAGTGTAATTATGCAGGCCCCTATTGTCTTGGGGACGGTGGCTTAGGGACTGCGGGAGTATGTAAAGGGGCCCTGAACCTTGAACCCCTAAACCCCTAAACCCTGAACGATGCAACCCTGTTTTGCGCAAAGCCTGGCTAGGCACACCGCCGCGAAGCAGGAGCACCCGACAAGGGGCCGGTGGATTTGAAGCAGGAGCGGCGGGTTGGGGTTTGGGGCTTGAAGGGTTTGTATCTTGAGTGTTCAGGATAGGATTTGGGGCTTATATGCTTTCGGGTTCAGAGCTTAGGGTTTACAGCTCACGGTGTAGGATAGCTGGCTTAGCCTTAAGGGTTTGGGGCGGGGGGGTGTTGGATTGAAGGGCTTACCGTCTAGATATTTAGTGCTAAGAGTATTAGGGCATAGTGCTTAGGGTCAAGGGTTAGGTGGACTTGCAGACAGGTGTGGATGTTTGTGCAAATGTGCACGATTAGGGATGTTAGGGTGTAGGGTTAAGTCGGTGTCTTAAGGCTTAGGGGTGTAGCGGTTAGTATAGCAGTATAGCACGTTAGTATTGCCTGGACGACTGCGCTCTATCATTTTGAGAGCTGCAACTGAGGCAAAAGTGCATGAGGGTGTTATCAATGTCATTCTTCGTGGAATATGGGGTTTCATGTTGGCTTTCCCAAAATGGCCATCATGCTTACGCGCATCCGTTAGGTACAGTTTGCAGCTGCTTTTCTTGGCCCCGCTCTGGACTGCAGGGCTTATGCAGAGACGTGTCATTTCAAGCTTCGAAGTGGCATGATCCACAACCATAGCGCTGCTTGGTGATGTGTTCATTGAAGCTTTTCAGAGCATGAAGCCTAAGCCCTAGAGACCCCAAATTCCCAGAACCCTACACACTAAACCAACTTACTTGTGGGGGATTCAGGAGGACATAGGGGCGGCGGTTTTGGCACAGCCCGATACCGTGATCACACAGCAACATAACGCAGTGGCAGATGAGTGGTATTTTATTGGGGGATACTATGGTACCCCTTATAGAGTAATTATCCTCCTTTTGGGGTATAATATTTTGTATAAGGAATATAATCTTACTGGGTTTAACAACCAAAAAAAAAATACTCAGATGGGGCTAGTAGGACCAAGGCTCCTCTGAAAGGTCCTTACAGACTTTTGAGGGTTTACGGTTGAGGAGGCAAGTAAGGCAACAAGTTAGCAGTAGATTTGGGCCCATCTTGCTGGGTTCTTCTAAAGTTTGGGAAGACTCTCTACTTGCAACACTTCTCGAACTCCTTTTCTACTAACACCAACTTCGCCAAGTATGTACACAACGACGGGCATTCCTATTCACAGTCCTTCTTCGAAATCATCCTGCTCATCGCGAGCGGGGCCTTGCCTGTCAGTACCATCTCTGAACTTTCAAATCCAAGTCACCAAGCCACCTGGACTTGAAATCTTAAACCGTACACCCTGACCCTAATCTTGCTGGTTAGTAGGGAGACTAAGGGAATACAATCAATCTATGGGGGTTTTCCAAAATTAGGGGTACCTTTTTGGGGTTCCCATAATACGGGGTTTTAATACTTTAGTGTCTATATTGGGTTCCCCCTAGTCTGAGAACCTCCCATATATATATATATCTATACATACATCTATATTGCGTTGTTCCCTACTAAGCCCAGTAAGTAATCCTTGGGCCATGAAGCCTCAAGTTCGGATCCAATGGCGGCGGCTTGTGGGCTCATGGCTAGTTATGCCCCAACAGCTTACTGTGGATTAGAAGGGAAGAAGAGAATACATTCTAAGAGATTATACAGGGATTATATTCCCTGATTCCGTACTAACCACCAGTAACATAGGTGGTGGGTTCACTACACCCTAAACCCTAAACCCTAAACCGCGTACCACTTGCTTGCAGGAGCTACCAGAGTTGAGCGGTCACGTTGCCAGAGCTAATGGTGAGCTTACCAAGGCTCACATGATATAATAGAGGGGCCTAAATAATGGGTTTAGGGTTTAGGATGTTCGGGGTTTAGGGATATAATACAGGGGCCGAAATAATTTCCAATATTGTGGTTCCATATTCCTTATACGATTATGGTCTATGGTACCTCAAACGAACCTTAAAACGATGTTGATGATTATTTGGGCCCCAGTAGTACTTGGGTGGGTCAGAGACTTAGGCTTACTGGCGGCTAGTAGGGAATACAGCAGTAAATTTGTATAGGCATTGTATAGGGATTGTAGAGGGATCATATTCCCTCATTCCCTACCAACCACCAATAAGTAGGAGTGTAGGGGATAAGGCTCCAGAACAGGGGCTTCAGGCTTAAGGACGTGAACCCTAAACCTTTGAACCTTAACCCCTATAAGTCTCA
Source organism: Symbiodinium pilosum (assembly GCA_905231905.1). Taxonomy (NCBI): domain Eukaryota; class Dinophyceae; order Suessiales; family Symbiodiniaceae; genus Symbiodinium; species Symbiodinium pilosum. Next base: position 27,716 of record CAJNIZ010044840.1, read on the forward strand.
AACCCTTAGATCTTAAACCCTTAAACCCTTTCACCCTTTAATCCTAAACCCTTGTTTCTTTAGATCCATGGCACATGCTCTCCTGGTGTCCGACCATGTTGCAACCCGTTCGCAGGTCATACGGTCAAACGGTACGGGTGCTTCTCCCCATAAGCCATTAACAAGATCAGAGCATGGGCTCCTTGAAGAAGAATCTGCGGAGTTGGCTTGTGTTTAGGGTTTCGAGTTTAGGCTTTAGGGCTTAGGGTTGCCTGAAACCCTAAACCCTAAACCCTTAGCAACCCCGAGGATAGGAATGGATTACAGAGTGATATTGGGTGTCCCTATGAAGGTCTCTACAGAAATAGTTGCCAAGACTCTAAACCTGCCCTACACCTGGGTTTAGGCTTGAAATCTTGGCCTTGGGTTAGGATCCCGAAGCCCGAAACCCTAAAACCTAAACCCTAAACCCTAAACCCTGACCGACTTGGGATTTCTCCACAGAGCTTCCTAGGTGAATTCTGATAGTAGTGTCCCTAACCCAGACCGCTGATATCAGAATAACAGGGGATATTGGGAATATATGGGGATAATGGAAAAGAAAATGGAAGCTACCATTTAGGGTTTCGGGTTTAGGATTAATAAACCCCCTCCCCCTAATAGGGATTATAATAGGGATCCTAATATTAAGGCCTTTACAAGGAGGGGGTTGATTAATCATGGGTCTACATTAGATACTTTGGGGCCTACGCATCAGACGAGGATAGTTTCGGAACAGTGGGTTCGCTTCAACCGACGATGAGCTTGCAGGGTTCAGCCTTATTCATTTGGGCTTCGGACCTTCAGATGCAACACGCTATACTTAACATCTCCCACTAGGGGTCGTTGTGGGGAAAACATAGAGGGTAGCGATGGGCCTGTACCGCATCTCGTTCTGTTAAAATACGCAAGTTCACCCTGAACTCTAAACCGTGATCAAGTTTAGGACATAGGAGTTGCAACACCGTTGTCAACAGATTCCCTTTGATCCGGCTACCCTCCATTTGCCCTAATGCTCCCAGCATTTAGAGGCTTTGCCTTTAGGATCCATCAAAGAAAAGCCGTGACTGCTGGTCGCAATGGGAGACAATTCAATTTCTGCATCCTCTTTGTATCATTCATGTCGAGTTCGCATAGAAGCCAGCGTTCTGAGCCACGTTGAAACCGTGTGGGGTGTGAGAATGTTTCTCCAAACTAGAGCTCCCTACGGAAGCCGGCCATACTCCTATTCGGGGCTCCATGCTTTTATGTTGCCTTTACTTTTGCCATTGCAGTTGCTGCTGAAATTACGAGTGCTGTTGCCATCACCCGTGCATTGGCATTTTTATCATTCTCACTATCAGTATTGCCTTTTGCAGGGGCCGATACTTCTTAGTACTAGTTACTAGTACTACCGTCATTTTCTTATTGTCATTATGGTAGTTGTACTACCATCATATTTCTGATTATTACTATGGGGACATCATTCTGACGCCAGTGTCAGAGGCCCCGATGGTGACGGAGGAGCGCAGGCCTGTTGCGCCGCCGGCCACCATGTTCACGGCAGCCGCTTGCAAGGAGAAGATCTTAGTGTTTACCTGACGCGGACAGAATCTACCCTTGTAGGATTTTGTAGAATTTTTTTTGTGTGTTATTTGTTTGAAGGCTTGAACTTCCCCCCCCCCCGAATTCAACGTTTGGGGCGGGGTCAAAGCCATATCCTACATTCTCAAGTCTCACGCAATTCGCCTCCTGGTTGCGGAGAACAACATAATGAAGTTGCCAATCAGTTGAAAATGAAGAGGCAGCTGCGTAAAATGCAACCAATGTAAACGCTGTAGAAGCTCAGCTACGCCAACTTCGGATTATTCGCCTCCGGCTTCAGGGTTCAGGGCTTAGGGTAATTAGTCATCTACACTAGCCACCATGGAAGGTACTTCACACAAAGAACCAGAAAACCTGGTTTTCTTGCAACCTTCAACCCTAAATTTCCGGTCCCATACTCTGGACCCTAAACTCCAAACCATTTCCCTCACCGAAACTAATGTGGACGCCCACAAAGGCCCCTATCAAAAGGACAGTAGTTATTTTTTGGGGCCGTATTGAGGAGGTTCCATGTTAATCCTGGGTAAGGGTAACACCAAGCCCCGAAAACCCGATGGCCTCAACGCTAATAGTCCCATGATTCGTACCTGCGCGCTACGTCCATTATTCTTCTATGAAAAGCGTGAGGCCTGGACTTGGTAACGCAGACTTTTTCAGGAAAACAAAATCCCTAAGGCTCCAAATGGCCCAATGTAGGTCATATTTATAGACTTTGGGGCCCAATGTAGGTATTATTTATAGACATGGAGCCCTAGGGAATGCCTTGAATGATCTGTACATAAGCGGCAGGTTGGGTTTCGGGTGTACATGGGAACCCCTACCAGCCCCAGACCCATGCCTACCTCCTAATCTTAGGGTTTTACAAGGTGTTGAATGTGGAGGATCTTCTTGCAGCCCTTCAATGCGGAACCCCTTTGTTGCGCACCCAGGATCGCCGTCCGGCCCATCCTAAGCCAATGCAGCCGAGTTTCCCACCGCAGAGACGGACGACGGTGCCCAGGGTTAGGTTTGAGGGTTAAGGGTTTATAGAGCTTTATGGTTAACAGGATTTCGGATTTTTCCGGAGTCAAGGGCTTCTGATGATTATGGGGTGTTGGGCCCTCAGGGTTCAACGGCCTATTCAGGCTTCAGGCTTGCGGAGTTTAAGTTCAAAGTTCGTTGAGCTTGGGGCTTGGGGACTCATGAGAAGAGGCTTTGCAGGTTCTCCATGGGTTCAAGGTTTAGGGTCCAGGGTGTAGGGAATATGCTAGGCTGCCCTTATTTCCCAGCCTTGTTTCAAACACATCACCTTCTTCAGGTTCACATAGGGACCCCTGCATGTCACTGAATGCTTGACATACGTGAACAAATATACGTACAATGAAGGCACTTCCTGACTCAAGGCATTTCCTGACTGAAGAACCTACAACTCGTCTTCCCTTGAAATATTCACCGCCCAATAACCCTCCCCAACAATGACTCTTCCCAAACTAAAATATCTCATTGTAATGGTAATTGAAGATTTTTCGGAATAAGTTTGCGGAAAAGGGGGCTATGAAATCCATTAAACCATGTTGGGATGATTTTTGGGGCAGGGTGGATCACTAAATCTGTTACCTTTCCCAACGTATTTGGCCCCGGTACCTTGGCAATGTTTAGTATTGAGCATTTCGCCGCCAGTTGTTTGCGTTTACCGTGACTGGTATAGCTGCATTGATTTCCCCTCCCCAGATAGTATCTTCCTATTATTTTGACACATCCTGGGATCCCTAGGGCACCGCGATTTTGAGAAACTGCCATATGTTGAACCAGGGTCTCTTGATTCAAGTTCCAGCACCGAAGCGCGAGTCAATATAAGACTATCTAATTGATGCCGGGTCAAGACCCAAAATGGGCCATGCATTTCTTGAAGCCGTATCCCAAATAAGGATGCATGCAGCATCCCTCATCAGGTAAGTGCCCCAAAAGTATTCATAAACTATGAACCCTAAACCCTTACATGTAGTGTTTGGGGCCTCGATCCCCATGAGCTAGATACTAATACTTGGACCCCAAGGACAACAAACCCAGCTCTGCAACCTGCAGCCCTAAATCCTAACTCCTAGACCCTGAACCCTACGTGGACCCCAAAAGTATGTAAAGTAATGGCCTTTATAGTTATTCTTATGGGTTTAGGGCTATTATTTTACATACTTTTAGGCTTTTGGGGTTTAGGTAAATCCTGGGCCCTGAAAATCCTGAACCCTATAGACCCTAAACCCTAACTACTGAACGAAGTTCGCGCCTCCTGAGTCGTTTACGCGAACTCTGCAACCGCCGCGGGACATCGCGACGAAGGCCGGCATGGCACAAAGGCGCGGTTTAGGGTTTAGGGTTTAGGGCTTAGGGTTTAGGGATTAGGGTTTAGGGCTTAGGGTTTAGGGTTCAAGGTTTTGCGGGTTGCTGTCAAGGAACTTTTAATTTAGGGTTTAGGGTTTAATCAGGGTTTAGGGCTTAGAGTTTAGGATATCATGGTATATAGGGTTTCCTTATTAAAGTAACTTAATTTAAGTTCCTTAACAGCAAAGCAGTCTTTTCAGGGCTTAGGGCTTGGGCCTATTTTGGGGAACTTAAGCCTCCCCTAAACCCCTCAACCCTAAACCCCTCAACCCCTAAACCCCTACACTCCTAGACCCTGAACCCTAGACCCTCAACCCCTAAACCCTCATCCCCTAAACCCTAAACCCTAAGCCGCATCTTGGTTGGATTACAGTTGGGACTGCTTGGGACTACCTAGGATCGACTTTGGGGCCTAGAAAGGGTTTAGGGTTTAGGGTTTAGGGTTTCTATGGCGTTTAGGGGTCCCCCTTAAGTAGATAGAACATGGGGTATGTGGGGATCTTATTATACTTTACCCAGAGTAATATTCTATCTACTTAACGGGGGACTATTCAGGGGTAGTCAAATCAACCCTGGTTTCTTTGTATTAGTTGGGCTTGCCAGGGGGCCCAATACCCCTGAATTATAAGTACATCCTTAAAGGGGTTAGGGTTTAGGGTTTAGGGTTCCTCAGTTGAGAGGTATCGGGCTTCTTGGGTTAAGGGTTTTTTTGGTTCAGGGCTAGGCTGAGAGGCAAATTAGTTGAAGTGAGCTCAGTGACAGTTGCACACTTTCCGCGGGAGCTTTAAGTTCCCCCCCCACACACACCCACAGCGCACAAGAGTGACATTATCATTTTCTATTTTATGCTTACTACTAAGTACTTTTACTACTACTAGTCTACTAGTAGTATTACTATGTATCACTGTTACTGATACCTTACTGTTTCACTATCACTCTTACTTTATAATACTGCCCTTTCTCTTACTATTACTTCTACTATGGATATGAAAACTACCGCTACCATTGTACTATCACATTATTATAATTACTGTCATTATTGCTATGGCTATTACTACTATTACTATTACTATCAACTATTGCTATCATGGCTACTTTTCCCTTGCTATTGCGATTTCCAATACTATTTTCTGTTACCTTTGATTATTTTCTATTACTACTGCAGGAGTGTCCGGACACCAGCAGCCAGTAAATCCACGATGGATCTTAGTAGCTGTCTAGCTACACCTTGCGCAGTTCAGGATGTAGGCTTTAGGGTTCAGGGATTGCAACGGTGGATGGAGGAAATCTTGCACCACCTAAAGGTTATCACATCAGGAGACCCTGAAGAAACCCTCTTAACATTGATTACTGACACGGCGGGGCGGTGCAAGATTTATGTCATTGGAACAAACCCACAAAGCATGGCCCCGCGAGCAATGTTAAGAAGGGGGCGCGGGGCGAAGCTCACGTGGCTACTCTAAAAGCGGTGCAAGATTTCCTCCATCCACAGAATTGTCCCAGTACCTGGACCCCAAAAGTATGTAAACTAATAGCCCTAAACCCATAATAATGGCCATAAAGGCCATTATTTTGCATACTTTTAGGGTTTAGGTATAATAGAAATAGAAAGTGTAGAATTTTTTGGCCTTGGGAACTCAGCAACTGGTGGATGGCGCAGCCAAGAGCATGGTTTCCGACTGCTACTCTAAAGCACATACATCCTTCCATCTGGGCTGAGTAAGCTTGGTCCTGCTGGTATACGGGCTGCATAGCTATAGTTGGAACAGAAACAGGTGAGTTAGCCAAGAAGTCGAGCAGAAGCAAATCCCAGAGATGCTGCTACTTGCACCCCCCAAAAGTAAAGGGACCATTATTTTAGATACCTTTCGGATTCTAGGTAGAGACCGTAGTTCTGTTATGTTTTCCAGCGCACAGAAAACTGCATTTTGTCTGTGTACTTTCATGGTGATATGCACTGCCAAGCAAAGATCCCTGAACCTTTAGGGTTTAGGGCTTAGAGTTTAGGGTCAAGAGGATCCCATTTGCAGGATTTGGAGTTCCCCAAGAAAACTTGGGGCACCTTTGGGGAGCCGCTATCCGGAGTGTTCTAATAATTGGGGGCTACATCGAGGTCTCGTGTTTTTGGAAACGCCTATGTTACCCACGAGATATAGAGTTAATAAAACTCGCTCAAAGCCTTGTCAAGGGATCTGATGTAAACCCTAAACCCTAAACCCTAAACCAACCCTAGAGCCTAAACCCTAAATCCGAAACCGCGTATGTTCCACAATTTGCATCCATCAGGGTCCCTCGGAGGGTTGGCGAAATGGATGCCTATAGAGGCCCTACGTAATCCCTGGATATCTTGAAGCAGTTAGTTGCGATGTTAATTTGATTCCGCTTTTTCCTACCTCCCTAAATCTACATACACACATATCCCTTCGAATCCCTACATAAACCAAGCATTCATTTCATTTTCCATATTGTTTTCCGCGTAACTTTCTATTGCTGGGGGTAGTACCCCTCAACCCTAAACCCTAAACCTTAAGTCCTAAACCCTAAACTCCAAACGCCAAGCCCTAAACCCTAAACCCTAACCACCCCAAACCGTTCAATTTTCTTTTCCGCTTATCCCAAAATAACCCCTATATAAACCCATGTCCCCAACTACTTTATATTCCCCTATAACCCCTATATAACCTGGAGAACCCCCCACCCTAAACCCTAAACCCTAAACTCTAAACCCTAAACCCTAAGTCTGTGAAGGAGGACCTTGGCGCCTCGCATAGTGCCGAAGTATTCTGGCCGCCCAGTGGGGAGCTTTGGGAGCTTCGTGCCATCCTCAGAAGCGAGCCCTCACCCAGCCTAGGGGTTAGGGTTTAGGGTTTTAGGGTTTAGGGATTAGGGTTTAGGGCTTAGGGTTCAGGGTTTAGGGTTTGGGGTTTAGAGTGGCTAGGGCTTCGGGCCTCGGGTTTAGGGTTTAGGGTGGTTAGGGTTTAGGGTTTAGGGCTTAGGGTTTAGGGTTTAGGCCCAACAAGCCTTCATGTTAGGACCTTAGCTTCTTCTATAAATAGCTAGCTGGAAGTTTTGCCTTAGGCGCAAAAGACCTCATATCTAGGGACTTGTAGTAGTATTTGTATCTGAAGGGAATACCTTGAGTTTTTTGGAACTTGTAGCTTCTAGAAAATAGGCGGACCCCAAAATAGACACCCAAAACCTAAAATGCTGATTATCGCGTCCCCCTAAACGGTACCGGTAGTTTTGGGAAACCCCGATCCCCATGAACCAATATACAACCCAAGTTGTCACCCTGTCGGACGCGGTCATCACGAGTCGATAGCCCTAAACCCCTAAACCCTAAACTCTACGGTTTCTGTGGATACCACCCGAGACTGCCCCAAAAAAGAATCCTGTATAGCATAGCAACGCTTTAGTAACTATGTGGTATCTATTTGGTTATCTCGTTGCCATCTGGGGATATTTCAAGCCTTCCTGATGCATCGATGACAGGATGATTAGACTTTTTGGCTGCTTTCCGAAAGCATCTCAGCTTGTAGGATGGGATGGCGCCGCCAACCGGGAAACGGTCTTACAAATGCAGATTCTGCACAACTTCCGAACACAGTTCCAGAACCGCCCTTGGCCACTTGAATCCTCTTCTCGGGCCGTTTCGTGATTTTCTGGTAACTCTCTGAGGCTTCTAAGATTACTTGTCCAGATCTCCGTACCTGCTTGGGACCTGTCACGGAGTCTGATGGGGTAGCCACAAGAACCTTAGATAAATCCGAAACCCCTAAACCCCTAAACCCTTAAACCCAGGCGTCATTCTCGTTCGGATCGTCTGCAGACTGCGGGACCCAATGGGTGGATGGGTGCATGTCCATTGTTTGATAGCGCTGCTTAACAGGTGAATGCTTGGATTTGAGATGCTGAACCCCAACCCTAAACCCCAACCCTAAACCCTAAACCCCCAACCCTAAACCCTAAACCCTAAACCCTATTTGGAGCCGCGCACTGCCTTTCAAGACTCTGAGGCTTTCCAGTCGTCGCAAGCACGGACTGTAGCTGCGAGGCCTGAGGGGTCAGGGTTTAGGGTTAAGGTTTCGGGTTTAGG
>CAJNIZ010044841.1:0-10205 GCA_905231905.1 Symbiodinium pilosum
GGCTGAAAAAAGCAGGCCCCCACGCCGACACACTCTCTAATTAATATGGTTTCCCCAATATAGCTCAAATTAAACCTAAACCCCTAAACCCTAAACCCCAAAACCTAAACCCTAAACCCTAAACGAGTTTAGGAGGGTATTGGACTTGGCCTGAACTACTGCTCCCAAGAAGGATAAATTTACAAGGAGACCCGTCTTATAACAGGAGTCACTTTAGGGATCTGTAAAATGGTGAATTTAAGTAAATCCCCATATATATCCCCTAATTGTGTGTACTTAGGGTCTTTTTCTGGGTAGGTGGAGGGTCCATGATTCCAAAACCTTGAAAAAGTTCGGGGTTTAGGTTTTAAGGCTTACCTGGACAAGAAGGAACCCTGAATTCAGATAAATTTACTTCAAAAAGAGGATAATAACCCTAGAGACGATGGGCTCCATAGGGGCCATGTAGGATTTGTCCATTCCTTCACTCCCTGCTTAGCTGCGGTAAGTAAAGCCTTACCCCTGAACCTTATCATCCCCTATATAATCCCTGTACAACCTATTACCTCTATATCTCCCTATGTACCCCCTTTAAAGGGACCTAAGCCCTACACGTGCGACGTCCTTGACTCCCGGGTCACAGCGGGCCAAGGCTGTGAAACCATCCTGTCATGCGGGTGCAGGGTGTAGGGTTCAGACCCACTCTGAGTGGTAGAAGGGGATCTTAGGATCCCCTCACAAGTGTTGTAAGGATGTCTAGGGAGATATAGAGTTTTTCATAAGGATTTTGTGGATGTGGAGTTTAAGGAGTTGCGGTTTGGAGGAGTTCGGGTTGACGGAATGGTTTAGGGTTTAGGGGTTTAGGGTTAATGTTGTCGAGCTTTGAAGCTATGTATGTAGCTAAGGACTAATCAGGTGGGGAGTTACCAGGAGGATGCCCTGATATGGGGGCTTTATAGGGATCTTAGAGGGCTATCGGGGGATTCTATGGGGGTACAAAGGGGGTTATAGTTTGGGGCGTCGGGTTTTCTGACCGCTCTGGCCAGCATGGAACGAAGGAATATGAAGGAACAGAAAGTCAAATGTAGACTACTGCATTATTCGGGCTATGTAAGGACTACTAAAAAAGGCCTGTTCCTTCATTCCTTGCTCGCAGCAGGCCCGGAATAGGACGTGTCAGCGGGGGGAGTTACCAGGTGGGTCCTGTCAAAGGCTATATGAACTACATGAAGGACCCTATGTACACCCTCAATTGGTCCCTTGGCAACCCCAAACCCTAAGCCATTCATGGTCCCTTGGTCGCCCTGATGCTGACCATTTGCTGAAGAGCATCCAGAAACTCGGGCAGAAGAAGGAGCTCACAGTCCATCCTGAGCATCAAGATTCCTCACTCACACCCTCTCTCGACTACATGCTCCCGTGGGTTTCACTCCTTTCCACTTTGTGCTTTGGAGAATCGCCGCGTTCCTATTCATGGCATGCGCCAGCTGGTTGCGCGTCTTGTTGGGCAGTGCCAGCCGAATGACCCATTGCACACCGGGACAAAGAGACACCGGTGGAATGCCAGTCAGCCAAGAAAGTCCTCAAAGAGACTCTTTGCCACAGAGCTAAGAGATGGGCTTTTCAGCTCTTCCAAGACCCAAATTCTCCACCAAAACTGGTTTTGGACAAGTTAAGACAAACGTTTGGTCAACACTTTCAATCAAAACTCTGGTCAAAACTCGAGGACCCAAACCCTATACAATTTCTATAAACCCTAAACCCTTATCCCTAAGCCCTAAATCCCTAAATCCTAAACCCTAAACCCCACACCCTAAACCCTAAGCCCTGCACCCCTAAATCCTAACCCCTAAACCCCAAACCCTAAACCCTAAGCCCTGAACCCCTAAATTCCAACCCCTAAACCCCAACCTTTAAGCCCTAAACCTCAAGCCCGCGGACCTCAAACAGGCCTCGACCACGAGTTCTCAACTCAAACCCTCATTCCCAAAACCTAAACCTTTTAGGGTTTAGGGTTTAGGGCTTTAGGGCTTTAGGCTTTAGGGTTTAGGGTTTAGGGTTTAGGGTTTAAGGCCTAAGCCTCTAAACCCTGAGCCCTTACACCTTAAACCCTTAAACCCTGAACCCCACACCCTTTAATGAAACCCTAACCCTAAACCCTTTCACCCTTTAACGTTAAGCCCTTAAATCCTAAATCTCTAAACCCTTAAACCAATTCACCCTAAACCTTAAAACCCTTAAACCCTCAAACCCTAAACGATCAAATCCGAAAACCCTACACCGCTTAACCCTACATCCTTAAACCCTAAACCCTCAAACTTCTAACCCCTTGAACCCTTAAACCCCCCCAAGCTGTCAGGTAAAACCCACATTGTTTTAGTCTAGGGCCAGGGTTTAAGGTTTAGGATTTAAGGTTTTTAGGGCTTAGGGTTTAGGGTCAAGAACGGAGGCTATAGGGGGATGTCCAAGCATTAGGGGTATCGTATGAACGCGGCTTGATAAGAACCGGCGCCGCAAGCAATACGAAACGATTATCCCCACGTACTCTGAGACTCAAGATCCTATACCCCACGGCTAAAACAGTCCCCGACATCTGTCCTTTGAAGCGGGGCTACGTGGCTTGCGTAATTTCTAGGGTTCCTTGAGCCGCAAATCCTAAACCCTAAACCCTAAACCCCTAAACCCCTAAACCCTAATTAAACCCTAAACCCCTAAACCCTAAACCCTAAACCCTAAACATCGCCGAATGATCCAGTCTGGAGGTGACCCCAACAATGGGCCTTAGTCGGTAAACTAGGGGAGCTTTGAGGACGATATCTACTTAGGGTTTAGGGTTTAGGGCTTAAGGTTTAGGGTTTAGGGTTTAGGGTAACTTAATTGCCTAATCCCTATAATTCTTGTATCCCTGCTACAATCCGTAAAAAGTTGCGTTGAAGGAGATTACTTGTTAAGAGGGGCTTGAGGGATCTATCTGGTCGAGGGGATCGCTACTTGCCCCTAAACCCTAAACTCAGGTTCTTCATCTTCTGATCAACATTAAGCTTAGACCTCCCGAAGTCCAGGGTTTAGGGTTTAGGGGTTTAGGGTTTAAGGTTGACTTCACCTGAAAGGCCCCAAACCTGGAACTCGAAAGCATAAACCCTATGCACTCGAAACTAAACCCTAATGCAACCACAGGGAAATATCTTCTTCACCCTAGACCCCACGCAATCGCTGGGTTGGCCTTTGGTTGCTGTGAGCCTTATACGGGTACGCAGAGACTCAAGGGTGGCTTCAAGTGCGTTTAAGATTTGGGGCTTGGTTTCTAAACCCTAAACCCTAAACCCTAACACAATGGGACCAAAAACCCTAAACCCTTGGCCGGGATGCCTGGGTTTAGGGTTTCGGGTTCCGGGACGTCCCTAAAGCCTTAATCGAGCTTCTGACGAAAACGCCCCTACAGCTGAAGAGTGTTTTCCTAGCAGGAGTTGGGGTCCGAGGGCACTTGAGAGGCCTTTCCCATTTTGTGTGCAAAGACACCCTAGCATTGAAGAATAATGGGGTCTACATGAGCCCTGGACCAAATTTGTAGTATATCCAGGGGTTTAGGGTTTAGTTTTAATCTCCTCAGCCTCTACAAAAGCATTACTATATGTCGTGGTGTAAAGACTGCGACTTTCTCATTTCTTTTTATGGTAGGGAATGGGGGGGGGGTGGGAACACTCTGTTTAATCAGGAGCAGGACTTAGGGCTAAACACCCAAAACCCAACCCGCAGGCAAAAACCTTTAAAGCCTCAACGACTAAGGCTGTAGCCAGAATCATCACCGTAAACCCTAATCCCCTAAACCCTAAACCCAAACCCCAAAACCCTAAACCTTACAACCCCAATGCTCCTAACCTCGAGTGTACCCTAAACCTTGAACCCGCCTCGTCCTTGCACTTCGTTAGCGCCCCATGCTGTAAAAGTAGCTGGGCAACAGCCAGGTGACCCTGAGAGAGCTCGCTTCGCTTCGGGCGAAGGTTTCGGGTTAAGGGTTTACGGATTAGGGTTTAGGATGTAGAGCTAAGGTTTTAGGGCTTAGGAGGGTTTAGATTGTGGGGAATATGGTTGTAAATCACAAGTACTAGAACCTGAAGTTGTGTATACCTTTTTGGGTACTTGGACCCATAGGGTTTTCTTAGGACGAAGGCTTTACTTTTTTGCTTAAAGCCGGAACCTCAAGGTACGTACTGTATGGCCTAAGTAATCACTTACTAATATCATTTTGAGGTGTATTCGAGGTACCCAATCGTAATCCTAAACCCAAAACTCTGAAAGGAATCTGGGGCCACAACATAGGCAAGCAGGCCCGTAGAATGATTGCTGTTCAGGCTCCTCTAAATGGGCTTTGGGCAATAATCCTAAACCCTAATAACCCTAAACCTTTATCCTCCTAGTTGTCAGGTCCAGGTGCGGCTTCGGGTCCATACTTCAGTTCAACATCTCTTTGTGTTTACTCCTGTCTGCTTGAGAACTCATGTGGGACTTGGTAACTTCATATAGCTAGGGTTTTAACCCTACCCATAATGGGGGGTAACCTATACACTAGGTCAGTAGGGAGAATTGCCAGCAGGGTTACGACCCCAGTTAAAGGTAGTCACTAAGTCTCATGATCCTTGAAACAGGGGGTTGGTATATAGATCATGCAGAACTGCATGGTGAGTCGCACACTTCATGATAATTCAGCCAGAGGGTTTAGGGTTCCCGGTTCCAAGCAATCACGGAGTCTTAGACATACTCCAAATCAGAAGTATATAAGAGCCCACATGTTCGTCCTCACTGTGGCGTCCGGGCTTGGAACTAAAGTTGTTGCGACTGTGGGCTTCCTGTTATAGAAAGGGTCTTGGCGACCCGTCTGCATGCAGGCTGCTTTTAAGCAACAGATCTTTCAATCACACTTCAAACATTTGGTCCGGGCTTTCTAAGGCTCTTTGCCGTAGACCGGGGCAAGGCACCCTGAATCCGAAGCTCTATCCGCACAGCTGCACGTAAATATGATTCTGTTCATACCTACTAAAACTGACCAACCATACCCGAAACCCTAAACCTAAACCTAAGCCCTGAACTTCATACCAAAATTGGAGGGTCTAGCTCAAATTCCTCTAACATAAGTTGACCTTTTTCAACCTCAAGGCCCCCTAAATCCCCCAAAATACGACAACATATGAGTTATATAATCCCTTATACAACCCTGGTGAAAGAGTTTAGATTATAGCGTCTATGGGACGTGATCAAACACGGTGTGTTCTGAAAAGCCCTAAACCCTTTATGACCCTGATGAACAAAGATTCCCCTATAGTTGCAACAGGAGTTTCTTAACATATTCTCTACAAAACTAGGTTTTCAGTTCAGCGTTTAGGGTTCAGGGTTTGGGATTCAGGGTTTAGGGATTAGGGTGTAGGGTTCAGGTTTTAGGGTTCAGGGTTTAGGGTCTGTTAGGTTTAGAGTTAAGGGTCCCGGAATTCCCTCGTAATTCCGAAACACTCGAACTAATCTTGAGCCCAAAGGCCGCGAGCCTGTAGAAGCCTCAAAAGATTACCAACCCTGTTGCCGTACAGTCCTCGTGCAAACACACGATAACCCTAAGGGTCCAAGGAGTCGGGGCTTGTCAGAGCAATAGGAACACGTTCCTAAGGCTCCTCTGGGCGCAGGCCTCATCCAATGCCCTCTCGCGGAGCTGCAGGGACATCCGGCAAGGCAACTGCGCTGTCATCACTGCGGGTCTGAACATTTCGAGGGTGGGTTTTCCTTTGCAAACGGTACTTCGGCCGGAAAGGCGGCCCTGAGCACACAATTTTGGAAAGAATCGACCTGCGATCTTTCCAGCGCCATTGCTTGTTGCACCGAAGACATGTGATTAATCCTTCATCTGGACTATCAATAATTTTGCCGACACGCCGGTTCCAGGCCAGGGTATGGTTTCCACGGTTGTGAACTTGATGCAGCTCACGTTCAGCTGCATCGAGGCGAGCCGTGCTCATACTCCATCCTTCCTGTTCGGCCCACCGAGTACGCGGAGCATCTTTTTGCGAGCAAGGTTTCCCAGTAATTTTCAGACGAATGTGCTTGAGCCTCGCCACATATCGGCCGCATTTCTTGCAGTATACTCCAGGGTTGCCAACGCGAGGAGTCAACAAGTGACCATTGGAAGTGTACTCATGAGGGCCTGCACCATTGTCGGGGTCATCGTCATTGAGACGGAGCAACTCCGCCTCAGTTCGAAGCCCTTCATGCCATGCACGAATATGCTTCTGCCAAATTTGTGTAAGCATACGCTGCATCATCTCAACATGGAGAATTGGCATGTCCAGTGAAGCAGGCACCAAAGCGGCGTATTGCGTGCACATGGGCAAGTTGTGACCATTGAGGCCCGTCTCCTCCAAGAACTCTCTGCGATCATCTTGATAAAGCGGGCAATCCCAGGAGACATGGAGAACGGTCTGCTCTGCACCACAAGAGCATAGACGTTGTCCAGCTTCTCTTCTGTGTCTGGCCACACGCTCGTCCGTAAGCATACCTCCGGCAAAAAGACGCCTCAAAATTGAGAGCTGAGCCCTAGCATCGCCAATAGGTCCGTCATACTCCAGGGCTTCGATACCATTGACTTGTGTGATTGCTGCCTGCGCTCGCAACTTGTTGTAAAAACTCATCGTGCGGCCATAGTCGATGTCAATGGCGTCCCGGTAATGTTGGGGACGCTCCTTGGCGACAAGTTCCCAAAGATGCTGACGCCAAGCCGCGCGCAACTCATGGGCCCAACGTTCTTCGTCAAGAGAGGCCTCCCCGAACAGAGCTGCAATGAAAGGGGCGTATACGGGAACGCGCTGAACATGCCAAAGTCGAACCGTAGGCCCATCTCTCTCGGTCCCGCTGCAGTATGCGAGTCTCCTTCGAGACGTCGCAGCAAAGGAAGGGTTGCGAACGCAGCGTGCGAGCGTCCTCAAACCGTGATAGATGTGACCGAAAAGGGGGTCCAACTGCGGAGGCAACAACAATGCGAATGTAACGTATGGCGACATCGAATAGCAGTCTGTGTTCCATACACTTCTCATTATCGAGGAGCGCAGCTTTTTGAGTTCGGCCAAATCAGCTGCAAACGTATGTGTGCCTTGACCATAAACGGCCTGCGTTTGTGTGGCAAGTAACATACGAGACTTCCTCTCCCAAGACAGTGGAATATACTTGAGCTTTGCAATGGAGCCACGCCATTTGTCCAAACGTTGGGCTTCAACAGCTGAGAAACCTCCATCGGCATCCTCGCCACGGAAGGAGCCACCAACGATCTTGAACTCATCCAGGTGCCCATAAGCGTCATCAAGCTTTCCCTGCAGTATTTTGTCACCAAACGTAAAGGACCCTTCAGGGCCCCAAGTACTATACTATTAATGGTATTTGGGCCCTAAAAACCCCATTATTTGGGTCCTTGGACCCTTAGGGTAACTTTACACGCCGAAAAAAACACCCTCAACCCAAAACCCCACAGTTCCTTGGCCACCCTGTTTGAAGAACCTCCCAAATCAGGTCGGAAGCGCTTCGTCGACAGCAAGCATCAACGGGGTAGAAAGGTCCGGAAGTACCTCGGAGCAATTTTGGAGATTAGGGTTTACGGATAAGACTCAAAAAGTCAGGGTACCTTCTTGTATTATGAGGGTTATACTAATTGTGTTGGCAATCTACACTGGGCCCCCATCTCACCATTTGGGATTTGGAGCTTAGGGATTGCCCTAAATCCTAAACCCTAAACCCTTAACCCCCAAACCCCTAAAGCCTAAATCCTAAACCCCTAAACCCTAAACCCTATATGTAGATTGTAACGCTTGGGCCTGCTCGGGTTTAGGATGTAGGGCTGAAGGCCTTGAAGTTCAGTTCACGGTAGAGGGCTTCGGGCTCGAACACATAGTATGCCCCTGAATAATCCCTATCAGACTCCCTTTTAATCCGCTATATAACCCCCTCCCCCTTTAAGGAGTTGAGCCTGTAGCTCACATCTGGTACTTGGGATCTTGTAGTCATGTATCTTACGTAGATGAAGGTTTTAGACGATTCAGCATTCAGGGTTAAGGTTTTACCCTGAACCCTTAACCCTAAACTGGGTTTAAGGCAAGGAGTGGACCTTGGGATTTTGGATTTAGATCGAGGAGTAATACGATTGACTGTTATCCCTGCCCGCGGGATAGTGCCTGCTCACAGAGATAGCACTTAACCTCACTGAAGCTAGGGTCCAGGTTTGATTATCCATGAGTTCCCTTACTACCCCCCGCTAGGTTCCCCCTTAATTAACCTTAATTAGCCCTATCTATCCCTGAATAACCTTAATTAAGGGGGGAACCTCGGGGGAGTAGTATTGAGGGGGGTCGTAGGGGAACCCATGAATTATGGGTCTGCGAGCCACAAACCTGTGAAGACCCTGATCATGCGCTCGAAGGGCAGTCCTCCTGCGGCCTATCCAACGCGGAAAGAAACTTCTCACACAGTTAAGGGTTTAGGGTTTAGGGAACCTTCATGTACACAATCAACACCATAAACATCTTGGAATTTGAACGAGGCAAACGCGCAGAGGTGTAATGTAGTATTGTAGGTGGGGATATGTACTTTCCAAAACTAACATGAGCTATAGTCTAAACTCCAGTATCCCCCTTTAGAAAACCTATCATAGGAACAATAATAAGTAGTCCCCTGTATAACCCTATCTAAGGCGTTTAGACTACGGCTCACATGGAAGCCAACAGAGCCCACATTTGGCAAAGATAGACAGGCCTGGATGGTCTTGCAATTCGTTTAGGGTTTTAGCGTTTAGGGACCAGTTTGGAGGAAAGCAACCCCCGCCCCTGAGCCAAGCGCGGCATTCGGATCCGCTTGATGCTCCAGCAATAGCTGGGTGACCTGGCGTCTACATGGTTTAGGGTCTACTTGGACCCCAAAAGTAGGTAAGATCATAGCCCAAATCACCGAACTATAGCCCAGAAGGCCATTCTTCTACACACTTTTTAGGTTCAGGTAGTGTCAGAAGCATGCCGGGGGTCTAAGCTTGTGGCTTTGACATTGGAAGTTTAGATTTCAAAGTGTAGGGCAGTGTAGGGCTCTTTGCGGCAGGTTTAGCATTCAAGGTTGAGGGTGTATGGTTAGGATAAGCAAGGATCCTTTCCGGGCGTGCATGTTGATGATAGCAAACCCTCATCATTGGCAGGTGCCTCATGGTTAGGGTTTAGGTTTTAGGGTTTAGGGTTGTGCTGAGGCTTCGCATTTTTGGACACGAGCGCGCTAGTAGCCGCACGGTAGCCTTAGATCACAGGCATGCGTGGCACGAAAAAGTATCAACGACTCCTAGAGCAGAGAGGGCAGAGAGAGCAGAGAGAGAGAGAGAGAGAGAGAAGAAAGAGAAAGAGAGAGAGAGAGACAGAGAGAGAGAGAGAGGGAGAGTGTGTGTGTGTGTGTGTTTCACATGGCAGTCGTTCAAAGTACTTATCCCCAAACTGGCCGTTAGGTAGCTAGATTCCCTTTTGGTTAGGATTCCCTTTTAAGGATGTGTCCCCATGGTCCCTTCTTTACACGGACCTTCAGAACAAACCCTGCGTGGCGCCGCTTCTCCATGAGCACCAGTATCGCGGAGGCCCACAGAATCAGGTACCTCGTTCCCTGAAACAGCCCCTTTGAAAGAGTCCTACTTAAGGAGTCTGACAAATTGTGGGGGCCTCCAGGCATCTACCCTAAAGCAGTGCCAGTACCCCAAAACAACCTCTGCGTCGTGTTGATTGGCCAGAACATTCTGCATGACACTAAGTCCCCCGCGGGGCGGGGGGCGGTAAGGAGTCTTCAAACATCCTTCTCAATATGAATCTGGGTGCTGTAATAATCTAGGCATCAAAGGACTTGAAACATTTGAAGGCAAAAAAAACGTAGAGAAACTCTAAATACTGTAGAAGCTGGCATATATCATGGACTTGGATGTTCTGGCAGAATTCAATGTACCGTACCTTGCCAAAGAGACCTCGGTTCAGGCCCCTTTAGTACAGATAGTTATCTCCCACGACCAGGTGTCCCCTTCCCTTACGCACTTCAACCCTTCGAAATACCCTTTGCGTTTTCAACCCCCAGAAGGATCTTATCGAGGCCCTACTTTCCGTTCTTTAAGGTTTAAAGGTTTATATGGGAGATCTATTTTTACATCCTCTTCGGGTCTGGTTAACCGAAAAAACACCATCCCC
>CAJNIZ010044841.1:12651-47836 GCA_905231905.1 Symbiodinium pilosum
GGCTTGCAATGCTGGGGGCTTGCTCTGTCTACGCGACCTTTCGCGGATCTTACGCGGACCTTTCGCCGATCTTTCGCGGATTTTCAGGTACGAAATCTGAGACTGAGCCTGTGCCTCAGAAGACTTGCATAGGGGGGATGTGGGCCTCGCCCCATGCACCGCAAGCCCTGAACTCCAAGAACTTCAGCACTGAACCCTTGACCTGAAAAAGGAAAGCCAAAGCCCATTCAGCTCTAGGGTTTAGGGGTGTAGGGTTGAGGGGTTTAGGGTTTCTTTGGTGGGTTTTAAACTTAATACAACTCACAACCCCAGAAACGGGGGCGTAGTGGAAAAGCATAAACGAGCAAAGTGGCTAGAAGCGGTACCTCGTTCCGTCCGGCTACAGTTGGATCTTGGCATTTCCTGGCTATGTGCCAGGACCCTCCTTGTACCCGAGGGTAGATGGAGGGTCTAGGTGTAGGGTTGGGTTTTGAGGTTTCAAGTTCGGGGCTTAGAGTTTACTTGACAGTTGGATTGTGGCATTTGCCTTGTTATGTGCAGAGTTTCCCAAAAGTATGGGTACTTTTTAGGGGTCCCCCAAATTCGAGTTCCCCTATTTAGAAAAACTGCCATGCGTAGGCTTTGGTTGTGACGTTTTAAGTTCGGGGTTTAGAGTTGACTTGGAAGGTTCATGGGACTTAATAACTACTTTCAACTTGGGATATGATATAATCGATGTTTTCATGTCATTTGAGCTATAGTCTAAACTCCTGGTATCCCCCTTAATAACCCCTATAGTAGTCCCTTGTATAATCCCGAATAAACCCACTTTATAGCTCATTTGGGGTACCCCATATTTTTGGCCAGCTAGGATGAGCATAGGTACGGAGCAATGAGCCGAGCTGCAAGAAGTTGCTAAGTCCCTTATCTCGCACTTAAGGTTCACGGTTTAGGCGCTGGAGTCTAGCTAGGGTTTAGGGTTTGGGGCTTAGGGTTTACGGCGTAGGGTTTATGGTTTAGGGCTTAGATCTATCAAATATCTGTAGCAAGGGCCTGGAAACCCAAAAGCATGGTTCAGGCTATTTCGATGGGTATCGGGGAGGTCCAGCCGAGGCTTAGCGTTTTCCCTTGGGGGTCCAAGTAGAGTTCTATGGTACCAACCTACAGCCGGGTTGTTGGGAACTTGGACCATTAGTTTTGTTGGATTTGAGTTTAAGGCCTCGGCGGCTAGCGATTTTTTGCCAGGGCGTAGTCTAAACCCTAAACCCGAAACCCTAAACCCTATATCCTAAACCCTAAACCCCCGAAACCCTATATCCTAAACCCTCTAGCACTTGAGGTTTTACAGTTTAGGCATGGTTCAGGATGATTGGGGTCTAGGGTGCAAGGAACAGGGCTTGGGGCCTCAGGTACCTTAGGAATTCGGAAGGTGAGTACCTGGACCCGCAAAGTCTGTAGAATAAGTTTAGGGTTTAGGCTTTTAGGGTTTAGAGTTTAGGGGGTTTAGGGTTTTAGGGTTTAGGGTTGCTATTTTCCATTGTCCCGATATAACCCTAAAACCCTAAACCCTACACACTAAACCCTAAACCCTAAACCACCAACAGTATGTGGAATAATGGCCTTTTGGGCTATATTTAGGGGTGTTGGGCCGTAATTTTACCTACTTTGGGGGTTTAGGTATGACCTGGACACAACATCTTCCATGTTGGGGCCCCAAAGTATGACCCTTGTTGGCCTCAAGAAAAGTTTAGGATTTAGGGTTTAGGATTTCGGGACTAGGGTTTAACATGTACGCACACGGATCCTACTAGAAAAATGAAATGGACCCACAAGTGCCCAGTTCGTGTGGAGCCTCGTCTGGTGCTAGCACGTTCCCCTTCGGCAGCGCAAGCCAGACTCTGCGCCCACTAAGCAACACAAGTTCTAGACCTGGACCTAACAAAGCCCCTCCTAAACCCGTGCGGAGATAAGGAGGCATCTATCTCTTAGGTTCTTGAAGCGTACTACTTGGTGGTATAAGAGACATGCAGCAATCTAGGAATCATTAACTCAGTATGTACCAATCCACTGCCTAAGCAGGAGTTGCTCCAATTCGGCTCCCTAAACAACCCTGCAAGCACCAAATACCTTTCCTACAGCTGCTTTTTTAGACACATGAGCTACTGTCTAAACTCCTAGTATCCCCCTTAATAAACCCTATAGTAGTCCCCTATATTATCCCCTATATAAGCCCCCTTTAAGGAGTTTAGACAATAGCTCACATGACAACTTCCCTCCCGCACCCAAAACTGACATCCTCGACCCGCATCACTGTACTCCCTAAACTCTCAACAGGAAAGCCCTACAGCAAACCTCAAACCGACAAACGCCCTATGCCAAAACCCTGGACCCCAAACCCCTCACCCCCAAAACTGACATCGAGCAAATTCAAGCAAACACCCAAAAAGCCTGCCCAAACCCTAAACCCAAAAGCCTGGACCCCAAACGGGGTCTTCCTTGGGCTGAACACATGCATGAAGAGGGAACTGTAAACTTTGCCAACGCTCAACGCGCCGTCCAGACATACGTGAGCCAGGCGCGGGGCACCCTCAGCAGCAGCACCGCCAGGCGCTGTGGAGATCTTTGGCATCGATCAGGCTGCATAAACACAGCTAATGTTTGGTACCCTAAGCCCTAAACCCTATATATATATATACGTACATATAAATATATATACATATATATATATATATATCCTTGGCATTGGCTTTGGAGGTGGCGGCAAGAGTGTCGGCGGCGGTTTCACTGGGACCTTGCCCTTGTTGCCCTTGCCTCTGCTGCCTTTGCCGCCCATGGCTGCACCCTAAACCCAGAACTCTACAAGCAAAGCCCTAAACTCCAGACCCCATCTAGACCCCCCAAGTACCCTCTATAGACCCTGAGTATCCCCAAATAGAAGCTACATAGACCCTACTTTAGGGTACTTGGGGGGTCTAGGCAAACTCTGGGCCCTGAAAAAAGCCGCCCGCCTGAGCAGCTCCAGAACAACCGTGCGGTCCCCGCTCACTGCCGCCTTCGTCAACTCCTGGGTTTCCGGGTTTAGGGTTTGGGGTTTCCAGCATAATTGTGCTCTGATTTTGCAATCCCCCTGCTCAATTCCTCAGCATTTTGGGGGACCTTTAAAAAATGGTTTAAGGTTAGGGATATAGGGTTTAAGGGGATACATACCTGTCTATTCTGTAAAGAGCCTTAGACGTATAACAAACTTCAAATGTTTACTAATTCTTTAGGGTTCTACTTCCGTACAAGACGAAAAACCGTTCCAAAGGAGACTAAACGATTGAGGCTTCCTAAACCCAAGTAAGTCTACATGCGGTCCCCCTTCAGTGGATAGAATATAGGGTGTATGGGGCTCTATTCTGGCTAGGGGTTTGGGCTTAGCATCAGTGATTTAAGGTTCAGGGCACAGGTTCTGCGGTTCAGGGCTGCAGTTTGCGGTTTGCGACTTCGGTTTACGGCTCTAGGATAGGCCCCCATTGACTGATACGGCGGGTAACGGACATGTTGCACCACTTAATTCGTTTCCCTAAAGTACTCTGATAATCATTCTGAACTCTGTGCAGGGCGGTATGAGCGAGATTTCTTCCTTCCACAATAATGATCAGAAGGAATAATGGTAATTATGCAAGGTTCTCTTTATGTACATGTGTGTATATATAAATATTTACATAATAATGTTTTCCACTATTACGCGGGGGGCCGCTCATCCAAGCTTTACCGGGAAGACGAAGGCCAATTCCTCGGGTCGGAGTTCAGCTACTCTGGGTTCAGGGGTTTAGGGTTTTAGGATTTGGGGTTTAGGGTTTTAGGATTTAAGGTTTTAGGATTTAGGGGTGTAGGGTTTAGGGGTTTAGGGTTTTAGGATTTTTGGTTTTCCCCCTTTCCTATCACTTGGGCAGCCTGTTTGGGTTAACTGGCAGGTTGTCTCATCTATAGTTCCTCTAAGGTCCCCTATAAAATATGGCCCGGTATGTTTAGGGTCCCCTGTAGAATATGGCCCGGTATGTTTAGAATGCCCCCCACACAAATACCTGGAACCCCCAAAAAATGTATGGCCCAAAGTCTTAAGTTAATAATGGTCCAAAACCCTGAGCCCCAAAACCCTAAACCCAAACCCTACTACAACCCCTTTAAATCCCAATATAACCCCTTTAGACCCAGACCCCTTACATGATTCTCAGACTGTGGGGGCTCAGAATAAAAAGCCTGCGCAGGACGCTACCCCTAGGGTTTCAAATACACAATAGTTGGGCAATTTCGTGCTTGGGATGTGTCTCATGGGGACCCCAGAAACTAGATACTGGCCCCACACCGCTAAAAACGGAGAAAAGGGCTGTCACTCTACATACCCTTAGGGTTCGGGTACTGGTTGTAACACAGGTTTGAGGTAAGTACGGGATTGTTCGGTACTGGGACCGTTAAGGGCGGCTTTACTGTCGAGTTTATGCTTAACCCCGGGTTGGGTGGGAACTTGTTATCGCTTGTGTTCCCTTACGCGAAGGGCATAGGGTTTAGGGTAAGGGGAGTTCCTTTAGTTAAAGCTTCATGGGACGTAGTACATGCTTAGAGCTGGACACCTTTATCATAATTAGGGACTGAGTCCACATAAACCTTCAAGTATGAAACTTGTTTCATAGCCTTGTTTTGGGTGTAGCGAAGCGATAGCGTTGGGAATGTTGCGTGGCGGCTAGACCATTGGGAAAGGTGGGCTATATGGGTTGGCGGAGAAAGATTTCTCAGGGAGCATTCAGGATTTGTAGGGTGTAGGGTTTGGGCTTACCCTAGGGCTCCAGTTACCTAAGGGATGGATTCTAGGTTCTATATACCCTATAGTTACATAGCCTACTACAGTACTACAGTATTCAGGTAACTGGGAGCCTTGGGTTGGGGTTGGGCTTTTGCGAAAAGTGTAACAGCGGAGGTTCGTCGCTTTGGGCGGTGTGAAAGGGCATTCCTAGTGTTGATAGCGGCCCCGCACCAACCAAAGTTCATAAACCCTAAACCTGAATCCAAAACCCTACACACCAAATCCTAAACCCTAATTCCTAAACTAACCCCTAATCCTAAATCCTAAAACCTAAACCCCTAATTAAACCCACTTGAGGAACATGCATCTGGTGCAGGATTTTGTCCGTCAGCAAAGCCCAAGTCCTCGAGAATGAATCCTACATGTCCCTACATATTCCCACAAAATCCTTGAAACGGATACGGGGTTTGGGGTTTAGTTGGTAGGCCTAAGCCATAACTCCCATTTTGCAAAGCCGCCTCGTTACTGCCGAACCCTGCGCCCAGGAAACCCCCAAGCCCTAAACCCTAAACCGCGTGGCCTCAGAAAAGTCCGTCACCAGGGGAAGATGAACAACCTCGAGGTTCCGGGGTTCAGGGTTTAGGGGCTTAGGGTTTAGGGGTTTGAGGAGCTCTTTTGAATCAGACTATACCCTTAACCTCGGTCACACCTACACCCTAAGCAGTTCTAAAGGTTCTTGTGAAAAAGGGACCCTTGAGAATACACTTCCTGCAGAGGGGCCCTAAACCCTAAACCCTAAATCCTAAACCCTAAACCCTAAACCCTCAACCCGAACCCTAACAAAAAGGGAGCCATCTTTAAGTTAAGGGTTGGGCCCAACCTCGACTTCTACTCATAAACCATAAGTTTGGTGTTTAGGGTTTAGGTCCAGTACTGCCCCCCTCAGTAACAGCTGGATAATAATTATAATATGGTTATATATAGCCCTTAATAGGACCCCTAATATAAACTGTTACTGAGTGGGGGCAGTACCCAAGGTTTAGGGTAAAAGCCTATAAGCCCTAAAAGCCATATGAGCTATAGTCTACACTCCTTACAGGGGGCTATATGGGGGGACGATGTAGGGGAGTTGTATAGGGTTTATTACGGGGGATACTAGGAGTTTAGGCTATGACTATAAGTCATACCTCGTAGACCTACAGAACGGAACGCAAACCGTAAAGTCCGACTGGTGAGACAAGCCCCTGTAAACCATTTGGCAGAACTCACTGCATGTACTAATGGAAGGGGTTGTGCACACCCCTGAACTGTAAATCTTTCTGAGGGTCCACGTAGTCCAATGTTGGCACGCCCCTGAACTGTAAATCTTTCTGAAGGTCCACGAAGTCCAATGTTGACTATGAGTCCCAAATATTCTTAATTTCAGACTGACTGTTCGTACCTTAAGTTAAAAGGCCCAATCTTTGATCACGTTTGGGTGCTGGGACTCTCAAGATATTCAAAAACTACGAAAACCCCTTTTGCTTGATGCGCCTGAGGCTGAATCCTTTAGGATGGGAGCGAAGGAATGTGTACTGAACGCCCTACATACACTGCCTCTGAAAACAAAAAGCGCCTATGACGATGCAGATGGGGGAGCCCTAAACCCTAAATCCGAAACCCTAAGCCCTAAACCCTAAGCCCTGAACCCTAAAGCAGGGACCCGAAGACTTCTAGAAGATACAAAGCCCAGAGGGTCCATATATACAACTATTAGGGAATTTAGCCCCAAAATGCCATACTATAGAAGGAATTATGGGTCCCACTTCCCTAATGGTTGTATTTGTGGACCCTCTGGGAAAGGGCCTTCACAGGAAGAACCGTTGATGCTTCAATCTGCCCAGACTTAGCGTGGGCAAATCGGGGGGTGGGGAGGGGCTTTCGGGGTTTAGAATTTAGGGTTACCCAAAATGTTCAAGCTGCGTTGCATACAGTGTCCTTAGCAAATGCTTCTGTATAAAGGTATATGTATACATGTAGGGTACTTGGCCTGTTTTCTTTTTCTCCTTTCCAGGCTGGAGAAATGTATACAGGGACACATCTTGTTATTGACATCCTGCCACAGGACCCGTGTTATAATGTATTCACGATTTGCTGAAAGAAAAATCCCCATATGAGCTATAGTAATGACTCCTAGTACGTATCCCCCTTAATAACCCCTTTAACGCTCCCCTATATAATCCCCTATATAACCCCATTTAGGAGTTTAAACTATAGCTCATATGTATCAGTTCAAATGGGCAAGGGAACGAGAAACCGCACCATCATGAAGCCAAGCAACTTGTAGATCTAACCTTGTTTCTTCTGGGTTGCTGTTCAGAAACTTAAGTGGAGTTACCATAACCAGGGTATGTAGGGTTAAGGGTTTAAGTTACCATAATACGGGTGCACAATAGGTGAGAGGGTTTCTGTAGTATAGTAGTTAGTTTAAGTTCTTAAACAGCAACCCAGTCTCGCTTGCTGCTTGTTAGTGGGGAAGCCGTATAGTAGGCCCTATATCATCGAGAATGAGACTGTTAGGGTTTAGGGTTTAAGGTGTATAGTAGTTTTAAGGTTCCCTTCTGTTTCTTCATTCCCTACAACAGCCAGCCAACCTGGTGACAGTGGGGGTGGAGTTTCCGGTTTCTGAACCCGCGCCCCAAACCCTAGTTCAAGGATCATGGGACTTAGTAATTGGGATAACTCATATGTGTCCAGTTTGATCACTTCTAACTCAAAGGTACTTATCATGTCCCGTGTATCTCCAAGTACCGATAAGACCCTGAACCCTACACCCTAACAAGAAGGGGCTCTGCACTGTTGGGTTGGGCATCATTTTCTGTTCTGCAAAACTCTGCACTCCGCCTGAAACTACCATGAGCTATAATCTAAACCTAAACCCCCAAAGTATGTAGAATAATGGCCTTTTGGGCTATATTTAAGGATTTTGGGCCATTATTCTACCTACTTTGGGGGTTTAGGAACTGCTTAAAAGGGGTTATATAGGGGATTATATAGGGGAGTGTTATAAGGTTTGTTAAGGGGGATACTAGGAGTCTAGACTATATCTCACATAGAACGCGAAAAGAAATCCCTTGACCCTCTGCAGCTCCTTTGAAGATGACTGAAATCGAGCTCATGTTTGTACGGGGCAACTAGCTCCCAAGCCAAAAGCTCCCTCCTACCCTAAGCCCCAAACCCTAAACCCTAAACCCTAAAATCCTACCAAACCGTGCGGATGACAATGCAGTTCTACATGTTGGAGAAGAGCAGTTGATGCACAAAACTACAGCACGTCATACGTGTCTGACAACATAAGCTTTGAAATCTGTGTCAGACGAACCCTAAGGCACCATGTAGGAACTACTTATAGGGTTTGGGGCCCAATGTAGGTATTATGTATAGACTTATAGCCCCAGAAAAATGCACACATGTCTGACAAAGCAGGCGGCTATGTTAACCCTAAGGCTCTAAGGACTCATACTTTAAGGCTTTCGGGCCCAAAGATCATACCATAAAAGGCTTTTGAGTTAGTTTGAGCCTTAGGGTAATGGATGTGAAATGTGACAGGAACGGAAAAACGTTTCGTTACGTGTGCCTAAACCCCCAAGGTATGTAGAATAATGGCCTTTTGGGCTATATTTAAGGGTTTGAGCCATTATTCTACCTACTTTGGGGGTTTAGGTGTCACTGTTTGTGGACTGCCCACCGGACGGCGACAGTTTCTCATGCCAATTGACGCCGGGGCACGCAAGGAGCGCAGGCAACACAACACCACCCAGCGACTCCGGGAATTACTGTCAGACTTGAAATGACATTATGGATTTCAACATCTGTCTGCGGCAGGTGGACGCTCTGAAAAGAACCTATCTCGGGAGAAACTGCAGCATCCTCGCCCTGGGCTACATATACAATATGTAGCAGCGAAGTCTCTGAGAGAATGTTCACAAAGGATCCTAAGTACCTTAGGGTTTAGGGTTTAGGGACTAGGAATTCATCACATGGTTTAGGTCAGTAGGTACTTAGTTAGGATCCTTTTGGATCGTGTTTCATGGCAACAACTACGGATCAATCCGAGTCTCCATAAGCAAGTCTCAAACCGTGGGCCTTACAACTCGAAACTCCAAAGCCTTAAGGTTTAGGGTTTAGGGTTGCTGAATTCAAATGACTGCCCAGGCCGAAGCCCTACCTAGAGTAACCAATGGTGTATCCATGGAAAAACAAGGTTCGTGGTATATATCTCTATCTTTCACAAGGGTCTAGGTCACTCTAGGTAAGCCCAGCCATTCGTAAAGCCCAAACCCAAAACCCCAAAACCCAAAACAAACCAAAAACCCCAAACCCTAACCCCCCAAACCTTAGTCGTGAGGCGGGCCCTGGATGAGGCTCTCCGGCTCCCAAACAATGCCATCCGCCACCAGGCGCACCTGGCCATGGGGTTTAAAGGATGCATAGGGTTTATGGGGTCTATAGTGTTCAAAGGGTTTCCTAGGTTTTAGAAGGGTTCGCAGGATTTAAAGGGTTTGCAGGGTTTACAGGTGTTAGGTGCTTTGCCCAAAAGCTTCTGAGTCCTGTGTAGTTCAGATTTGGCTTCGGGGGTCTAGAGCTTAGGTTATAAGAGCCCCGCCCAAAACCCTACACCCTGAACCCTATAAGGCAAAAACCCTGCACCCTGAACCCTATAAACCCTGAATCCGAAACCCTAAACCTTGAATCAGGAACCCTAAACCCTGAATCCGAAACCCTGTAAACCCTGAATCCTGAATCCTATAAACCCTGAATCCGAAACCCTACGATCCCTGGATCCGAAACCCTAAACCCTGAATCCGAAACCCTAAACCCTGAAACCCTGAAACCCTCAACCCTGCTAAACCCTGCGCCCTGAACCCTGAACCCTAAACCTTGAACCCTAAACCCTGAGCCTCAAGCCCTGAAACCTCAAAAGTATGTAAAATAATGGCCCTAAACCCATAACAACAGCCATGAAGGCAATTATTTTACATACCTTTGGGCCCAGGTAAACCCTAAAGCCCTAAACCCTGAGCCTCAAGCCCTAAAACCCTAAACCCCTAAACCCTAAACCCCCAAACCCTAAACCCTAAACCCCTAAACCCCTAAAACCCTGAATCCGTTGGCCAGGCACCGCGAAAGGCGAAACGTCGAGTCTTGCAGCCACCGCGCCTCCGCACAAGTTCGAACCCCGAGTTGAGCATCCAGATATTAAGGGTTTAGGGTTTAGGGGTTTAGGGTGTAGGATTCAGGGTTTAGGGTTACCTAAACCCCCAAAGTATGTAGAATAATGGCCTTTATGGCTGTTATTATGGGTTTAGGGCTATTATGTTACATACCGTTGGGGGGTTTAGGTCATACCCGGACCCCTAAAGCATGTAGAATTGTAGACTGTTGGCTGCTTTTACGGGCGTAGGGCTATTATTTCACATACTTTTGGGGTTTAGGTATACTGCTAGTAAGGTTGTTTATATATGTCCCTGTTGAGCTTATTAATCTACTACTATTCAACCTCCGGGCATGGGGTTTAAGGGTTAGGGTTTTGGGATTACAGTGTAAGGTGTAGGGTTTAGGCTTTCCTAAACCCCTAAAGTAAGTAGAATAATGGCCCAAAACCCTTAAATATGGCCCAAAAGGCCATTATTCTACATACTTTTGGGGTTTAGGTTGTTATTAGAAAAAGAGAGCTGGTTATCTGAGAAGCATGGTAGGACCTGCACCCCACGGATGTACCTAAACCCCCAAAGTAGGTAGAATAATTGCCTTCTGGGCTATATTTAAAGGTTTTGGGCCATTATTCTACCTACTTTGGGGGGTTTAGGTAGAATAAAACCCGCTTGAGCACCTTTTGAGTGGTGGATCATTCTTTCAATCTACTTTTGAACGCCAGACAGAAGTGTTTTACAAGCAGACTCATTCTGCTGGCGGATATACAGCACGCCTTGGCCCATGAGGGCCCCCCAGCTCCCTAACGAGGCCAAAACCCACCATCCAAAACTGGGAACCCTGATATAATAGTTGGGGTGGTGGGTCCCTAACTCTAAGGCTCAAAATAGCCCAAAAGCCTTTTTGTAGTATGGTCTTTGGGCCCTAAAGCCTTCTATTATGAGTCCTTACCTGGACCCCAAAGGTATGTAAGATAATGGCCTTTATGGCTATTATTATGGGTTTAGGGCTATTATTTTACATACTTTTGGGGTTTAGGTAGAGCCTTAGGGTAAGAGGAAGGGTGGGAATGCGTCCAGGATCTTCGCAGCTAATTCTGTGACACTGCTACATGTCTTGACATGATGGACGCAAGCCCGGATCCTTAGGGGAAGGGGTTTAGGGTTTAGGGTTTGGGGTTTAGGGTTTGGGGAAGGGGTAACGTAGGGGCCTACGTGCCAATAGTTTTGGTAGAATAGGGAAACACCTGATCCAGGGTTTAGGGCTTAGGGGCAGGGGCAGTGTAGGGCCCTACTTACCAATATCTGTGGTATAATAAGAAAATACCGGAGAATCCCGGAGAATCAACACAAAAGACAATTGAACATGAAGTGGAACTTGAATTCGATCATACGTTTCTCAGCTTGGGGTTCATGAAAGCTTATAGGCTGTTATTCGCGTATGGAGGAATGGATCCAGGGATTTAGTAGCTTTCGTTTTCCTTTTCATTCCTTCACCGCCCCCTGACCCCAAATCATACCGTCCATTTTCTTTTCCATTCCTACTCACAAGCAGCAAGTTCAGTTTTCACGCCCGGAAGGGCCGCAAAAAAAAACACTCATCAGCGACTCCACCAGAGTGTCTGAAACTCCATCCACTGTACTATTGCGCAGTTAAGGGCTTAGCTTAACAGCAGCCACAATCCATCCCCTTCCCCTAGTAATATGCCTCTCCCACCCCACACCCTGATAAGCAACCTTCCCTACTTAAATATACAGTAGCACTACCTAGATCCTCCACCTACCCCCTCGTAGGGCCCATAAGTACCCACTATTAGGGGCCATATACCCTCCTGGTAGCTAACATGGAAACCCAAAAAGGGTCCTATAAAGACTACAGTCCTTTTAAAGGGGGGCTATATGGGTTTCCATGGTAGTTTGGGGCCATATATCAGCAATTAAGGCTGCTCGGAGGGTCTTGGTACACAGGTACACCAGAGAGGCCCACGCGCTCAAGTCATGCTTTTAGTTGAAGCACCCAAGACCCTTTTTGGGCGGAAGCTCACATGGGAGTTTCTAAAATTCCTAGGTGCTGAGGTCCCCTTTCTGGGAGCCTCTATGAGGGTTTAGGGTTGGGGTATATTAGGCTCCATATGTTCAGAAATCCCTGTTCCGCCTGCCACGTCTCCAGCAATGTCCTTGGAATCCTCCAAAGTGGATGGGTCAATGACGACCACTTCCTGGGGACTAGCGCCCAATGTGCTATACAATTTAGGAGGACCCCCCACCCTGTAATAGAGGCACAACAGGAATAGTAGAGGACCCGAATATGATCCTTATTATCCCTTATAGTCACTATTACTGGGTGGGGGTCCACCTCATATACAATGGTGAGGGATTACCAAGCAAAGTTGCTAACTTCCCTAATGGAGCCCCCAATAAATCGATATCCTAAGCGGGTACCTCGATATTGGGAAACCTTTGAAAGCTTTGGGCTTTAGACCTAGCACGCTGCAAAACAGATCTGCAATTTGAACAACATCTTCGCAATGTGCCCAGACTCCAAAATTCTTGACATAAGTATACTAGGCAACACGACTGCCATCTATAGTGGTAGGAGCCATAGGATATGACCTATAGACTAAACTCCAGTAGTCCCCCTGTGTAACCCCTTATATAACTCCCCCTTTAAGGAGTTTAGACCCTAAACCCCCAACACAAAACCCTAAGCCCCAAACCCCTAAACCCTACATATAACACCCTTTATGGAGTTTAGACCCTAAACCCTATAGAATCCCCTATGTAACCCCCTTTAAGGAGCTTAGACTACAGCTCACGGACCCGGTCAAACCTTGATTCTTCCATCTGTTACGTCGTGAAGGGTTTAGGATTTAGGGTTTATAGGGTTTAGGATTTTGGGTTTAGGGGGTTTAGGGTTTATTTATAGGGTGTATAGGGTTTTATGGTTTAGGATTTGGGGTTCAGGGCTGAGGTTTTAGGGTTTGGGGTTTAGATCTTGGGGTGTAGGTTTTAGGGTTTAGAATGAAGGGTTTTAGGGTTCGGGGCTTAGGCCGTACTATTGCATCAACGCGGGGTCGCGACCCGGTTGCGGTTGAGGTTCGGCCCTGAGGGTCCAACTATTCAAGTATTCGATTATTTGCGCCCAAGTGGGTTCCTATTTAGGGTTTGGGGTTTAGGGTTCCTATATAGGTACTTTTGGACATTATATCATGCTATTTACGTACTTGGACCCTAGGGCAGGGTTCTGAACACCCGCTGTGGCGTTGATTTGCTTACCTGGAACTTCGTACCAGGGTTTCCGCACTGCCAAATGAAATTGACGTTGCGTGGGCCATGCCCCATTTTGAACTGCCATATCCCATTAACAACCGACACGAGAAACCATGCGCCCTACAAAGTCCTGCCCCCCAATGATGAAAATATAGATGCCCTGGCATAAACCACAAGCCTTTTTGAGAATAGTTTCCCTTAAGGAACCAGGTACCCAAACCACGAGTCCACCATTTGTACCTAACGTCCGAATAAGCTGGTACTTGGACCCTTAGGATAGGATACGGTTCCAGGAGCTGGTGGACCCGACGACAAACAAAAACGCCGCTATGTAAGGGATTTTCATACCGTGCCCCCCAAAGGTAGCTTTTGAGTGTCAATGAGTATATACTACATGTATATATGTATAGACTTATTTATTAGGATTCAGATATGTAAGGCTGAAAAGCCTTAAGAGGTCTTGAAATCTGGGGAGGGCGCTCTTGGAGGGGGATAGTGGAGTAGCCCCCTAATCATGCGAGAAGAGACTCTTCTCCAGAGAGGCTCGTCACTCGCAGCATGCAGAGGACATTGCCATGCTCAAGCAGTACGCGGGGCCACTAGAAGGCGCGGATTGTCAACAAATGCTACTACGGGCTTCAGTGGTAGCACGCTTTAGATGCGGGGTTTAGCTTTGAGTGCTTACGCTGTGTCATGGGGGGGCTCAGGATTCCAAAAAACCTAAACCCTAAACCCAATACTCAGTGCCGTGCTCCAAGGACTCTGGAAAGGGTTGTTGATATGCGCATCAGGATAAATTAGTGTATATGCGCTGACGTCGCTAGTACTTGTTTGTGGTACTGGTGGAGTTGAATCAGAGCGCCCCATATCCTTTTGCAGCGATTTCTGGCTACTTATTGAGCAACCGCCTTGACTACCCAATATATCCCCTACATAACCCCTAATATAACCCCTATATAATCCCTATATAATGTAGTAGTTTCCATTTTCTTTTCCATTATCCCATTATAACCCCTATATAACCTTACAAGAACTGTAATCTTGATCCCGGCCCACATAGGCTCTACGGCTGGCTTTGGCACTTACAAGAGGAACGTCTGGGTACCTCAGCACCCTAGGAAGTTGTAAATCTTAGCCGGGTCACAAGGGTGCAAGATGCCTCTAGTGTTGGACTCTTCTTGTTCAGGCTTCAGGCTTTAAAGCAGTGGCACGAGCTGAGAGCCCTTGAGCAGACTTTCAGCTCACAAGCCAGGAAATCATCACAAAACACCTGCCATGTAAGCTACCATCAGGCATGCGGAGCCTGAAGTCCGAACCCTAAGGCCTAAACCCTAAACCCTGAATCCTAGGCTTTAGGAGGAACCCCCACCCTGTAATAGTGGAATAATAGGAATATAAGAGGACCCTAATATAATCCTTATTCTCAATTATAATCACTATTCCTGGATGGGAGGTCCACCTAACCTAAGCACTAAACCCTGAACCTCGGGCTAAGGGCTTCCTTAGGATCCTCGGATAAAATCCACATATATACCCTATACTCTATCTACTTCAGGGGGACTATACCTGATGGTTCATGTACCCAAGCAACATGTGCTCAGGCCCCATACCATGTTCATAGCAACCCATTTGGGTTCAAAATACGTTCCATGTACCAAAAACCTTCTTCGTACGAATAATTGGGAACCT
This sequence comes from Symbiodinium pilosum, assembly GCA_905231905.1. NCBI lineage: Eukaryota > Dinophyceae > Suessiales > Symbiodiniaceae > Symbiodinium > Symbiodinium pilosum. The sequence continues at coordinate 27,568 of CAJNIZ010044841.1, forward strand.
ATGGCCCCTAATTGTGGCCAGTTTGGCCCTAATAGAGGGTCCAGGTATTCCTCTTAATATGAACCCTGGTCCAGTGCAATCCTAGGTAGGTATGTAAGCCTTCTGCTACTAGCAGGAAAGCAGTGAACGAAAAAACCCACAACCTCGTGAATGCCGAAGAACCTTTAACACTCCAACCTGTTAACACTAAACCCCTGTGTAGGCTTCAGGGTTTAGGGATGAGAAAATAGTTCCTTAAGCCTATAGTCCCCCTTAAGTAGATAGAATATGGGGTATATGGGGATCTTACTATAATATACCCAAAGCTATATTCTATCTACCTACGGGGGAGTCTAAGCCCCTAAAGCTCGTAGCCCGAAGCCACACGGCATCCCCAAGGACCGTACAAAGCCCACAAGCCCCAAAACTCTCTACCGTGTCCCGAACCCTAAGGGTCCAGGTACCCAAATAGTAGGGTCCCTTTAAAGGAGTTATAGGGGGATATACGGGGATTATAGAGGGGTATATAGGATCCAAATAGTAGGGCTTTAGGGCCCAAATACCATTGATATTATGGTATTTGGGCCCTAAAACCCTACTACTTGGGTCCTTGGACCCTTAGGGGAAGGTACAGCTCCGAGACAACGTCTATGTAGGTGCGAGTAACCCTAAACCCTGATCCCTATAAACCCGAAACCCTTTTGGGGTCCATAGAGGTTGATGTAGAAGCCCGAAAAAAATACCAATATCATGTCGAGGTCCCTTTGAGGTACACAATTAAGGGTTTAGGGTTTAGGGTTTAGGGTTCAGATCATAAGCTAGGCCCATGACATTGGTCATTATTTGGATCCCAATGCACTGCTGCCATATTTAGGGTCTCCCAGTAGTAGTTGGGCTCTAAAGGGGGTACTTGAGGAGACGACGCCAAGCCCTGATTCCAGCCCCGGGCCCCCTGAACCCACAGGGTTTAGGGTTTGAGAGTTCAGAGCTCTAGGGCTTAGGGTTTTAGAGTGCTAGGTTTTCTGGTGTAGAGTTTACGGGGCTTTGGGTTTGAGGGTTGGGGGTTTTAGGTTCACGGTCGACGCACTTAGCTTTAAAACCTAGTAGATATGACTGGGCCTATCGCCCTAGGGATGGCCTATGTGAGGCGAGTCAAGGGTGGGCTCTAAGTGGCGGTATAACCCAAAGCTAGCTCCATGAAATCCGAAACCCATCCTACGCCCATCCACCCCTAAACCCCAAACCCTAAATCCGGAACCCTAAACCCTTCAGCCACTTCAAGCACCCCATGGGCGCGGGCTGTAATGCAGCGGCGCCCAACCGGTTTCGTCACGGCCGCTGGCGGGCGCACCCTGCTTTGCGGCTTAGGGCTTCGAGTATATACAAGCGCCCAATAAGTTTCCCATCCAGTTACTTCAGGCCCCAAACATATTCGCTGCAGCTACATAGACCTTTTGGCTAGGGTGGCTTTTGGTTTAACCCTGAACCCTAAAACCTAAGAGTCTGGGCTTTGGGGTCTAGAGGTTCAGGTTTAGGGTTTGCGATTTGCATTTGAAGTTGTGAGGGTTTGGGGTGAAGGTTTGCCACTTTGCACATCTCAAAACAGGAGTGTCCTGGCAGGATTTGCTCAAGAATACAGTGTTTGGGTTGCTTAGTCGCCTGGAACAGAAGCGGGATTCAAGGCTTGCTGTACGGAATTCCATAGACGCTGTAATGCTTAGGGAAATTTTTGAAACGATTGCAACTTGTCTTTGCTAGGAGTTCTCACCCCCGGGTTTTACGAGGATACATTATGTCATTCCCCAGCAAGGAGAGGCAACGATGTGCAAATTTGGCGTAGCTTCGACCAGGACATCCACATGACCATTATGCCTTACCTTTTTGGTTCCTTTATGAGGACCTCCAAAGGTTTCTATGAACAAGATCTCTAAAGTGGCGCGCAGCTATACCTACACACTCAGAATTCCAATGGCCACGGATCGTCAAGCAAATGCAAGGTATCAATAACCCACCTCTCAGCCCTATACGTCCAAGGGCAGTCCCCCTTGGGTACTCTAGAGTATTCTTGTAAAATCTTTAAGACACGTTATGATGCTGAGTCCTAAATGCATGTTTAGGGTGGAAAGTTCAGGGATTAGAGTTTAAGGGAAACAGTTCAGGGATGAAGTCTTAGGGATGGGGTTGTAGGTTTTTTTGATGAACCACAAGCGTATGGCAGATGCTGTCTTTTTGGCTATCTTTATGTGTTTAGGGCCTTTAGCTTACCTACTTACCTTTAGCTTACCTATTTACCTAATGTACTTTTTGGGATGGTTTCGTAGGGGTTTAGGATTAGGAGATCCAAAAGAATTGCCAGATTGAGGGTACAGGTGGGGTTTAGGATTCAGCATGCGGGGCTTGGGGACTAGGATTTAGGGTTTAGGAATTGTTGTTCGGCGTTCAGGGCTTTGGATTCAGGCTTTAAGGCTCAGGGCCTAAAACTATAGGCCCTACACCCCTAAACCTTGAACAGTGAACCTTTAGGGCTTAGTTTTCCCTGAGGCCTCATCTAAGCTACGCCGGGCACCGGGGGCATCTCCGCGACGACACGCCTGGAAGCTCTGGGCTTTCTTACTTACTTAGGGTTTAGGGCTTTCGTGTTTAGGGGTCCCAGTAACCAAGTACGAGGGTCTAAGGGCTTAGGGTTTGGGCTTGAATGGCTTTGGGTTTCAGGGTTTTGGGTAAAGGGGATTGGGCGAAGGGTACGACAAAGCATTTAGGTTCCCCATTATTTGCGTACTCGGACCCTTACGTTTATGATTCACCAGGTCTACTTGCAGGGCTTGTAGGATCTGCTGGGGTTCGTGGTTGGGATTTAGGGTTCCGGCTACAGTTTCAGGGTTGGGGCATTGGACGCCGAACGCGAACGGTGTGTTGTTAAGGCTTACGCTTTAAAGCATGAAGGTGTGGGGCTAGCAGGGCGTAAGGTTTTGGATTAAGTGTTTATCTTTGCCCTGAAGGTCCTGGATACAGCAATGAAATACTGTAATTGAGGTCCTGATAATACTAACCCCGAGTTCGGTTTTTTGGGGGTGTTGGGTTTGAAGGTTCCGATTCGGACCATGGGCTTTACTCTTTGGCCACACACACACACAACCCTAAACCGTCAGCCGCTTCCAGGGTTTGGGGGGCATAAGTAGTTATGTGAACATGCAACAGACATGGATAACTCACAGAAGAAGTGTGATAGACGACCTAGGGGCTTACCCCACAATGCAGGGTGCTACCTTCAGGGATTTTAGGGGTCTATGAGATCATGAAAGGATGGGTTTAGGGTTTTAAGGCTTAGAATTATGAGCACCCCTAAACCCTCCCTGGGCCCTACGGAACACCGTTCAGGTAACACCTGCCAGTAGTGAGATTCAACCCTAAACCCAAACCAAAATAACCACAAACCCCAGGACCTGTCGGCCCTACCTGGAGCCTCCAATGTAGTTCCTTTTTGGGTTTGCTATGGCCTTTTTGGGTTTGCTATGGCCTTTTTGGTTAGGACTCTTATTTGGAGTACTACATTGGAGGGTCCAGGTATACTTGAACCCTAAACCCTGAACCCGAACCCTAAACCCAGAAACTATAACTTAGGACTACCAAGGTAGAGTTAAACCTTAAACCTCAAATCTTGAACCCTAAGCCCTAAACCCTAAACCCTGAGCCTATAAATTAGCATTACCAAAAGAATACTACATTGGAGGGTCGCGGTAGACACCAGAACCCAACCCTGAGCCCTAACCCAGACACAATGAATAACAAGCCCCCTCCCCTTAATGAGATTATAATAGGGATCCTAATATTCAGGGTTCAGGGTTTAGGGTTCAGGGGTTATAATCGGGATCCTCAGATTTAGGCCCTTAAATGGAGGGGGTTGATTAATCATGGGTCTACATTAGCTCCAAACCTGGGCCCTAACCGCCCTAACCGTAAACCCTAAAACATCCTAAACCCTAACCTAAACCTTAAGCCTTCAACCTTCAGCCATAGCTCCAAACCTAAGCCCTCGACATTAGGAGGACCCCCCACCCTGTAAGTATGGTATAATAGGAACATAGGACGACCCTAATATAATCCTTATTAGCCCTTATAGTCGCTATTATAGGATGGGGGGTCCACCACCTACCCCTCAACTTTCAACCCTAACCCTTAGGCTCAAAATAACCCCAAAGCCTTTTATAGTATGGTCTTTGGGCCCACAAGCCTTCTATGATGAGTCCTTAGAGTCTTAGAGCCTTAGGGTAAGCCCCAAACTCATCAAAACATCTTCCTCCGATATCCTCGCCTCATGCAGCTGTCGCAGCTGTACGGTCTGCACGTGTGGCTCCTGAGGTCTAGGGTGTGGGGTTTAGGGTCTAGGGATTTAGGGTGTAGGGTTTAGGGTCTAGGGATACCCTAGCGCTCCGCCACCTAGACTCTTCTTCCGTACACCTTTCTTAGGGTACCTCATTTTGTGTGTAGAAGGTACTATAAACATAGAGTTAGGCACCCTGAAAAAGGGGTAGGGTATAAGGGTCTAGGCGGTCTAGGTAGGGCGTATTAAGGCTTATTAGCAGGTTTCAGGGTCTGGGGTTTATGGCTTCGTAGGGCTTGTGAGCCCAGAGCTCCATGTAGGTACTAGCTATAAACTTTACGGCCCAACTGTGTTCCCTGTTCCTAGAGACTCCCATATGAGCCATAGTCTAAACTCCTAGTATCCCCCTTCATAGTCCCTAGAATACTCTCCTATATATAACCCTCTATAGATAACTCCCCTTTTAGGAGTTTAGACTTTGGCTCATATGTTCACCCTGCAACAACCGGCCCATAGAGCCCTGCAATTGAGCTCTGGGCACTCCACTGGCAGTAAATTGGGCTTAGGGTTATAGCAAAAGCAAAACTAAATCATCATAATCTGAGTGATTATAAAGTCTACGTGGCCCTTAGCACTGAGGAGCCCTACTGAGGGTTAACTTTTATAGGAACCTAATGACATCCCGGAAAAATTAAGGGTCTAAGGTCCAAGCTAAGTCCCAAGCAGTATTATAAAGATGAAGGAAAGGGTCACAACAACCCTAAACCCTGAACCCCAAGCTCTAAGTCCTAAAACCCTAAACCCTAAACCCCTAAAACCCTAAAACCGAATTCCTAAACCCTAAGCCCTAAACCTTGTTGTAATAGCAATGGAAGATGAGCAGAGCCATTGGACGACCCAACAAAAGTAGTGTTTGAGTACTCAATCATACAAGGAATCTGAGGCCCGTAGTCCTGGTCCTTAAGGGTTTAGGGTTTGGGGTTTAGGGTTTAGGGTTTGGGGTGGGTTTGGGGTTTAGGGATTTGGGGGTTTAGGGTTTAGGGGTTTGGGGGTTTAGGGTACAGGGTTGACGTGGCCCTAGACTTATCAAGCTCTACACTCCCAAAGGGTCCATGTAGGTATAGAGTATAGGGTTTAGGATTTTAGGGTTGGTATAGAGTATACACTTAGGGCCCAAAGGGTTTCTCAGCTAGTTCCTTTGGGCCCAAGGATGTGCCCTGTAGCTACATGGACCTTTTGGGACACCGTCCCTAGACTCTACTCTACAGCACCCTGTCGGCTAAACTGAGAAGTCCACAAGCCTGAACTATTTCCCAAGGTTTAGGGTTTAGGGTTCCAGGTCCCTATGCGGCTTTAGGTCCCAAATAATTACTATGTTCTGAAGGGTCTATTGGACCTAAAAAGAAAATATTTGAGCCCTTGGACCCCTCCGGGTTTGGCTATACAAACAGCCATCTCTATAGTGAGGCCGTGATGGTAAGCCCGAGGTTGTGTATGGGTTTAGGGTTTAGGGTTCTCCCTAAACTCTAAATCCCAAAAAAACCTGAAACCTAAACCGGCAAGGTGTAGAGACCCCACCTTGAAGCTGGAGGGGCAGAAGACGCAAGTACCCAGACCCCCAAAAGGATCCCAACAATGGGAGCTCCCTGAACCCTAAACCGTAAATCCTAAACCTGATATCCCAAATCCTAAACCCTAAGCCCTATCCTAGATCCTCAACCCTAAACCCTAGATCAAACCCGCGCCTTCTAATTAACAACGTGGTTTAAGATTTCAGGTATCATATGAGCTCGGGTGAACGTGTGGTAGCTTGGATGTTCTGATGTGGGACCCCGATTTGAATCATTTGAGGCAACTCTTCCTCCAGGTCTCTATCTTTACAGAACGCAGTTTAGGCTTTAGGGTTTAGGGTTGCATGAAATCCTTGTCTAAACCCTGAGCCCCAAAACCTGACGACGCTGAGACACCAATCCCAGAACCCTCAACCCATATGATAAATCTCATATTGGTGGTTGACCCAACTAAACATCCGTTCTCTTCTTATGAAGTACTAGTAGACTACGCCTCAAACTCATATCATCTTACTCCCTCTTGGGGACTTTATTAGCACATCTAGACCTGCTGCCCATAACCCTCAATTTGAATAAACTGCTCCCCTCATGGAGTTCAGGATCTCAGTAGCGGGCTGATTCAGGCTGCTTTCCCGAAGCTTGAAGGACCTGTTAGCCAGCCATGGCTTGCTCAGCTTGTAGACTTCAGATATCCGGCTTTAAGGGCTTGCTTTGGATCCCTGCAGGTTCAAGTACAAAAAGAAGGAGGAAGCTCCACTTGTGCCAAACCCTAAGGGTCCCAGGACTCAAATAAGAGGGTTTTAGGGCCCAAATACCATTGATGTTGGGCCGTAAAACCTCATTATATGGGTCCTTGGACCCTTACCCTAAATCCTAAACTTTGAATCCTAAGCCCTTAACTGTGGCTGAACCTTCTGTGTTAGGTTTGGCCTCTTAGTGGGGGTTCCCTACACAAAAGCATCCAGGTCGATGGGTACAGGGATTCGAAGGGTTGTACGCATTTAAGGTTAAAACCCTGGGCCCCTAGTATGGGCCCTTAACCCTGGGATCCTTATTTACCTACTACTTACCCTATATGTACCCTTAAGAGTCCCAAGAATCCCCCTAAACAGGCCTAAGGCCCATATTAGGGACCCACACTTCTACCCTTCGACCCCTAAACCCTAAACCCTAAACCTTAAACCCTAAACCCTAAACCGTGAATCCAAAACGGACCAGCAACCCTTAGTCCTTTAAACCCAACAACGGGCCATCATTTTTAGGGTCTTCAGGGTTTAGGGTTACAGTTTATGCCCTAGAAGCCCAGTTACCTATTATATTGGGTTCCTGTCCTTGGGTCCCTATATACACTTATAACATCTATAACCCAAGAACCTAGTATATGGGTACCTTGGGCTTCTAGGGAGGGTTAGGGTGTGGGGCTTCTGCTTGTCTAGTTCGGAAGACACGGCTCTTATAGGCTCATCATGTCGACATCCTTCCGTTGAATTACAAGGAACTACCCTAAACCCTAAACCCTATCGCGCATGACACCCGAGAGTTTCTTAAGCATCCGCTGTGTATGTTTCATGTCAAGCCCAAGGAAAGGTTAGGAAGTAGGAGTTAGGCCCGTGCAGTAAAGTTTTCGGTGCTGTAAGCAACTACACCATACTCTTCGTTATGTCATACGAGGATATTCTACATGAAAGTGTCAAGTACGCATCCTAGACCCTGATACAGCCTCATTGCTTCTAATTGCAAATCCCGAAAGGGCCAAAACATTACCCCGGTTTGTGGGTACTTGCAAATTCATAATGAGGAGCTTGGGAACTCTAAACCCACATACAAGCAACAATGACTATGATGTGACACTCAGAGGGTGTTTGTTAATCCTAGGGGTTGGGGTTGCTTAAGTCCTCATACCTGGGGAGTTGTTGCTTCTCCAGAATCCCAGAACGGTGGCGTGAACAAGAGAAGAAGACCAAGTATGTGCACAATGATTCAGGGCTAGGGTCTGGGGGCTGTAAACCAAGCAAACAGAACACGACACTCCCTAGACTTCACATCTTGAACCTGCAGCCAGACTTCCAAATGGCTGAGAGCAGAAAGAGCCGCGACACTTGGATCAATTCTTTATGTGAAGATGCACAACCCGTCCCGAGAAGTTAACAGCGGATTTTAAGATGCCACGGTAACCCGTTCACCCGAAACTGCCGCAGCGGATGCATGCCAGAAACCTTCAGAAAAGTTTCCCTAAGGGTCCAAGTACCTAATATTCATATACTTACACAAAATCTGCACTATAATCATTATAACCCAAAACCCAAGCACCTAATAATTGGGTACTTTTACCCTTAGGGCTTTGAGTCACGGAAGCTCAAGGCCTTTGGATTTCGTCTCGTAGCTCCTAGCCCCCCCCCCTCCCCCGGTGTGTTGGTGGCGCCATTCCCCTGTTTAGGGTTTGTAGGGTTTCCCTGCCGTCAAGCGACAGACCCTGAACGCTGGCCGTGGGCTCACAGGCTGAGCGCATGGCCGAAAACTGGCCTTTGGTTAGCTAGGAATGAAAAAATGGATCCTTACAGGAGTCCCTATATAACACATTCTAATAGTTTCCATCTTATCTTCCATTCCTTCATTTCCAGCTAATCAAAATTGGTACGGAAAAGCTGGTCGTGGAGAGGTGAGGCAAACTCACAGGCCTTGCTCACCCCTACCTCTTTGAGGGCTGGCCGCCGGCCATACCGGACCTCCCCTATACCATAGTTAAGGGTTAAGGTTATATCGTGTAATGCGACACAAAAGCCTCCTAATTGCGGTCCTTAGGCCAGAATAGAAGGTAGTTGGAGGGTCTAGGATTGCATCCACAATTTCACAAGCCTCTGCAACCCCTGCACAACAAATTTCATGCTTAGAAGGCTCCATATTTTTGTGTTTAGAACCCTGAACCCCTAACCCTAAACCCTAAACCCCTAAACCCCTAAACCCTAAACCCTAAACAGACCCCAAACCCTCAGAAACTCGACCTGGAGCTTCTCGCTGATGCTTACAGCGCAGGTGGACCCCATTCCTCTCCACAGAGGAGCAAGGTCCCGAGTTTAGGGTTTAGGGTTTAGGGTCTCGAGTTTAGGGTTTAGGGTTTAGGAATCTTGGGATTTAGGGTTTAGGGTTTAGGGCGGAGGTTTCCCTTAGGGTCCAGGTACCCAAATATTAGGGCTAGATTCTGGCATTTGGGACCTAAAACACTCATCATTTAAAGTACTGGGTCTCCAGACCCTCTATATCCCTATAAATACTTGCATATCCGGTATACATGTGATTATTCATGTACGGTTTCTAGGGGGTAGACATGGCAGCTACTTACAAGCTTCTACAGTACATCTCCAAAGTGTATGGCAGTAAACCTCAACGCTCAGACACACATACACATAACTTGATATTTATGTAGGAACTGATTGCTTGCAAGAAAACTGGAAAGGGTCCTAAGTACCTCTATCGCGGGTATTTACCCATACCACACCGGTAGCTCACAGCACAGAAGAACCATGCATTCTGCTCTCAAGCATGCCCTTTACACTACCCCCCCCCTCCCCCCGCACTCAGGTTCCCCCTAGCTTAGCTGCAATTGACCTTTACTATGCCCTACTTGGGGCCTACAGCTGAAAGAGACAACTTTACATTGCTTGTTTAACCCTTTGAAGTCTAAACCCTCAACCTAAACCCTAAACCCTAAACCCCAAACCCCAATCATCATGAGTTTCCTTACTACCCCCCTCGCTAAACTACCCTCCGAGGTCAAGCCTTAAGCAGCCCTGATCATCCTTAAATAGCCCTAGCTAAGGAAGAACCTTTGGGGGGGCGTAGTATAAGGGGTGGGAGGTCCGTAGCGGAAACCATCAAATAAAGATTGCAAGTTGAGTGTTTTCTCAATACCCTAAACCCTAAAGCCTAAACCCTAAACAGTAAACTCTAAACCCTAAAGCCTAAACCCCAAGCAGTGAACTCTAAACCCTAATGCCTAAACCCAAGACCCAGATCAGACCCCGGGTCAAATGAACCCTCCCGGCCTTCCTCACCAATCACTTCATACCAGGGTTTAGGGTTTAGGGTTCAGGGCTTAGGGAAGAACCCCCCCTTCGCCGCCCCGCCGCTGGAAAAACAAAAGGTTGTTTAAGTAGTATATTGGGGTTCCATTGGGATAATGGAAAACAAAATGGAAACTACCGTTTAGAGTTTATTGTAGTTTAGTCTTTAGGGTTTCAGGGTTCTGGAAGAACAAAAGGTCTGAAGTGTTGAGGCTTTAGGGTTTCAGGGTTTCGGCCGTATAGTACTTAGGGTTTTCAGGGTTTAAGGTGTTTGGGGTTGAGGGGGTTGAGGGTCTAGGGTTTCGTGTTTTTGGGGTGTATGGTTTTTAGGGTTTAGCGCTTGGAAGAAATAAGGCTAGAACGGGGAATGGAAAAGCACATGGTAACTGATACATCCTTCATTGTTTGAAATTTAGGGCTGAGATTCAACACACCCCTATTGTCTCATGTGAGCTAGACATGGGAATGGAAAAGCACATGGGAACTGGTACATCCTAAAATTTAGGGCTGAGATTCAACACACCCCTGTTGTCTCACGTGAAATACTAGTCGCCCTTATATAACAAGGCTTCTTATGGGGGATATTTCCATTTAGGGTGTCCTAAATTCTACATAAAATCTGAGTGGGTGGGGTCTAGTACTAGTACTTAGTGTGTAGTTGTTGGTGACTTCTCCCATGGCGTTGCACCCTTGGACCTCCCTCAGTTTAGAGTTCAGGGTTTAGGACTGTAGGGCTTAGGATGTGGAATGCCTGCTAGGCCGGAACATGAGCTACGGATTGGATACATATTCCAGGCTACTGAGGACCAAAGCAGAGCTTAAAAACAAAGGATGTGCTAATCCAGTTTAAACTTCATGTGGCAGGTCATGTAAACCACAAAGGATAACCCTGAGCCGTGTTTCCAAATTCCGGATTCGGGCCCTCTAAACCAAACGCTAAACCCTAAGCCCAACCCCCTCCAGCAGCCCCTTGTATTGAAGCCAGAAAAAGCCTACGTGACCTTGATATACAATAATACCGGAGTTTGTAATCTGCAGAGCACGTAGGGCCATGTAGGTTATTTCTGAACCCTAGACCCTAAATCCTAAACTTTAACCCTAAGCCTTGTACCCTACCCTTACCTGCTCAGCACCTCTTCTCACAAATCAGGATCGGCGCAGATACATGTGGGTGTTTCTCCGTCTACCCTTAGAAATCCTGGGAATCTGCAAGAATTAGGGTTAGGGTGAGGGGTCGGGGTTTGGGGTGATGGGGATTTTCCCATGAAGGATACTGTAGGGAACTCTTATGGAAGTCTACGTTACGATATTCCCTTTCACTGCAGCTGTTACCCCGATGGCTGGTTGAGCAGGTGCTGGGATGTTGCAGTTCGGTAGCACATGGATAGGTGGAAGTAGGCTGCTGGTTGCGCTGCCCGCGGGCAACCTGCAAAATTTGCCAGAGCTTTGATCATTGCATTTCTCATCCACTAAGACTTACACGTTTGCATTGTTCATGTCTCCTCCAGACAAAACAAGCGCACAATGAACAGCCTAATTAGGTACTACTGCAGTCTATGCTAACCCCTAGACCCTGAACCCTAGACCTAAACCCAAATGCTCATGCTGTTGGAAAGCTTTGTGTGTCCGGTCGTTTGGGCCATGACATAGAACGCGGCGCGAATGGCACGTTGACTTGCTGGTTGGGAAGGAAGGGAAGGAAAAAGGACGGTGCTGCAAATTTTGGCTGCCATACAGGGGCTACAAAAGGTATCAACCCTCCATTCTCCAGCCACAACCAGTCCTACTGTAGCTATCCCATCCTCTATTCCCTGTCAACGGCCAGCAGCTTGGACCCACTTGCCACTCGGAATGCTTACTGGTTCCGAAAGTGGAGTGGATCGATGTAAGAATTCTTGCCGTAGTTGATCAACATAGCTGTACCAAAAATGGCCCGTACGGAAAATTATTTCCCCCATATTCTTCTGTAGTCCTCCAGGAACCCTAAATAAGTTCCTCAAATCAAAGGACCTTTAGTTCAACCATGTGAATTCCCGTTCAATATGCCTTCTACTCACTCCCTTTTCAGCGTCTCTAAGAGGAGTCCAGGTTGGTTATACAAATTGTGTAGGGTTGTGAAGTCTGGAGTTCAGAGTATTGAGCGAATTTTTGTGCGGGTGTTCGATGAGTTTCTGTTTTCTCTTCTGCCCTGTAGAATGTGTCGCTACCTAACCTGAACCTTGAACCCTGACCCTCTTCTTCTTCTTCCTCCTAAGGGCTTAGAGTTCTGGGGCCTTAATCTGGGGTGTGGTCTATCCAAATGCTCCCCATATAGCTTAGATAGTCTGTAGAGTTTTAGGGTTTAGGGTATCCCCTCCTACGCAGCACAGACCCTGCTCATTCCAATCGACCTTTAGGCCATCGAACCAACATGCTGAACCGTTGGATCGAATCTTCTTGCTTTGCAAGCATTTTACCCACTCAGCCGCGTTGGAGAAATTCTTTCTCTTCATCAAGGGTTGATAAGGGTCCCAACCCCCAATAGGCCCCAACGTTCTTGGAGAATACAAGGCAATGTAGATACTGGAATGGCTACCAACGTTAACGAGTTAACCACTTGTAATCCCTATATGTAACTGCAGTATATCCTACGCCAAGACTCCATCATCACCATCATCAACAACATCATCATCATCTTGGCTGTCCCTTTTGGACAATTTGGGGCCCTAAGCCTATAGACCCTACCTAAACCCTAAACCATATACCATAAACTCTTAACACTGGGGCTCGGCAAAGCCTAGAGATTTACCTTGGAGCACAGAGGTCTCAGTCCATATGTGATGCTCCTCACGATGGAAGCTCAAAGCCTCAGTCTTCCACTGTCGGAATGCCCCACATCATGGGGTTCAGGGTTTGGGATTCATGGATATATTGGGGTAGTGTTGCAGAGATGGAAATAAAATGGAAACTGCTATAGGGTTTGGAGTTTAGGGTTCAGGGTTCAGGATTCAGGATTCAGGCCTCCCTCTCTAAGCCCCATAGGTTTCCTATAACTATGGCTCCTGAGGGGTAATTAGGGTTGGTTAAGCTGATTGAGGGGAAGTACTTTTCCGAAGCACCAGTGTTATCTGGGATTCTTTAGGATATTGCCTGGGTATAACATCGATACGTTCCAACCGGCGAGATGTAGATGTAATGCCACAGTTCTACCAGACGCAGATGTAGATGTAATGCCACAGTTCTACCAGACGTACAAGAAAGCCTAAATCCTGAACCCTAAACCCTCGTCAACAATGGCATGCAGGGTTCCCTCGACAAATCCCTCTCAGCTACTAATCACCCTTTGTAAATAGGCTGCAGCATACGGATGCTTCTCATAAAGTGGGAGAGGTAGCCACAAAGACCAGAAGTATAGTATGGCTTGACAACCGGCCTCAATCCAATCACTGGAGCGCACCCCTCTCAAAAGATTGGGGTTTGGGGTGTTTAGAGCTTAGGGTTGAGCGTTTAGTGATTAGGGTTGGGGCTGACGTGTTCAGGGGTACTGGGTTTTAGGCTATAGGGCTTGAGTCGAGGCATAAAGAGGGTGAAGCTCTACGACACTTTACCCTAAGGGTCCAAGTCCCAAAACCTGTACTGTTATTGCTATTACCAAAACCCTAATTACCCAATTATTGGGTACATGAACCCTAAACCCTAAACTCTAAACCCCGAAAATCCCTATATACCCCTATTTTTGCCGCCTAAAAAGGGACCCAATTATTGGGTACATGGACCCTCTGGGTTAGATGACTGGCGGAGCCGGAATGCGAGACCTCCAACCCCACACTCTAAAGCCCCTAGTATCCCTCTTTTGGGTTTAGGGTTTAGGGCTGAGCCCTGAAATTCTACTTGGAGATTACGGTCCCCCGTAAGTAGATTGAATATGGGGTTTAGGGTTTAGGGTTATAGTCCCCCTTAAGTAGATAGAGAATGGCTTTGGGTATATTAGAATAAGATCCCCATATACCCCATATTCTATCTACTTAAGGGCGACTATACCGTAAACCCTTTACCACCGCGAAGCCTAAGTTCAGGGTTTAGGGTTCTCGGGACTACGAAGTCTCGGTTGAGGCAATGCCCTAAACCCTAACCCTAAACCTAAACCGGTCCTTTCATCTGGGGGTATCCTGGACACTGGGGCTGTGGCAAGATGGGGACCAACATTGGAACCATATTTTGACAACCTACCATGTAGGATTTAGGGCTTAGGGTTTAGGGACCCAAATTTTGACAACCTACCATGTAAGGAAGGGATTTAGGCTTCATAAGGCCTAAAGCTTGGAGCGCAAAAATCATCGGGAATTTGCCGGTCTGAATGTGCGCATTGCCTCCCAAATCCCTCGACCATAAACCCCATCAACCCAAGACCTGAGAACCCTAACCCCCAAACCTCTCGTTTCCTGAACCCCGATATCCCTACCACACCACACAAATCCGTCCTCCCGAGCCTTCCAAAACCTTCCGAAAGTTTACGGACCCCAAATCCAAAAACCTTCTGCCCCCTGAACCTCGCAACACGCGCAGCAGATGAAAACAGAAACAATCATGGCATATAATGGCAATAGCGATTCTACAAATAATAGCGAGAACAATAATCATCGTGCTACTAGCAATAATCATACTAGTACTACTCAGACCTACCCCCAAAGGAATCTAAAACTTAGATCCCCCGGCATCACAGGTGTACAGTAGATTATAAGGGCTATATGAAGGTTATGTCAGGCTTAAAGTGGTTTATATACGCCGTCTCTTTTGTGAGTCTCCCAGAGATGCGGGTGCTACTGACAAGAAAGGCAATGACAAATATCAGCAATAAGAAGTAAAAATCGCCAAAATAAGATTGAGACACCGAATATATTCGTTACAAATAATGATAAAACAGGATGGTCAGCTCAGCGCTACTGGTAACTAGTATGTGCGATGACAACAACAAGATTGACAATAACAGTAACCCAGTGTCATAGTCATAAGAAGATGATAGCAGCGACAGCAATACAGCCCTAAACCTTAAATCCTAAATCCTAAACCCTAAACCCTAAGCCCTAAACCCTAAAACCCTAAGCCCTAAACCCTAAACCCCCTAAACCCCAAGTCCTAAGCCCTAAACCCCTAAACCCCTCAACCAACTTCACTTGGGGGTCCCAGCTCCGAGGAGTTTGAGCTCCTCCAGGCTTGCGCAAGGTTGCCGGCCAACTGCGCGAAGGGGTTTTTGAGGTTTAAGCCCTAAGGGTCCATGTGTCCAATATTTGGGTCCCTTTTTAGGAAGTCATATGGGGGTATATAAGGATTTTCGGGGTTTAGAGTTTAGGGTTTAGGGTCCATGTACCCAATAATTGGGTACTTAGGGCTTTGGTAATAGTAATTATAGTACAGCTTTTGGGTAAGTATATGATTATTAGGTACTTGGTCCCTTAGGGAAGGTTAAGGGTTCAGGGTTTTAGGGTTTTTGGTTTTAGGGTTCAGCGTTTAGGGTTTGGGTACAGGGTCAGGAGTTTAGGCTTGGGGGATTAGGGTTTAGGTTTTAGAGTTTGGAGTTGGGGGTTTAGCGTCTAGGGTTGAGGCTTCAGGCTTGCTGGTTATGGTTTAGATGTTAGAGGCTTTCGGGGTTGGATTGTAGGCCTTTGCAAGGTTAGGGTTTCAGTCTGAAGTTCTTGGAGCTTTGGGGCGTAGGGTTGCGTTTTTGGAAATACGATTTGGGGTTTAGGGTTGAGGAATTAGGATTTAGGGCTGGCAGTTTCGGGTGCGCAGGTTAGAGCTTAAGGTTTGGGATTAATGTTTGGGAATGAGGCCTGGGCTGTTGGATTGACGCCTGCGGGTTAGGATTTTTAATTTTGGGCTTCGGAGGGCTTAAGTTTCAAGACACACATATCTTTCGGGGTCTAAACCCTAAACCGTAAATCCTAAACCCTTGGATGTGACTTGGGGTAACACTGCATGGCCTGACAGACAGCTGTGTGTTTTTTTTCTTGGGCGGGGGGGTTGGCGGACTACTGCTTGAGTGAAGGCTTCATACGATAGATGAACTTAAAAACCTGCAGAGATCCAGCTCTATTACATGCCTTAATTTCCTAGGTGAAGGTCTCATCAAAATTATGCAGAACTTCATCCATGACCAGATGGCACCGTCGGGAGTTGCTTAAAACAGCCTCCTATGAGTTTGTAAAATACGGGGTTTCTGAGGGTATGGGTCAAAGAATCCAAATCCAAATCCCAAGCCCCAGACCCCCGAAATAGAAGCCAAAACCCTACCTGGAACCTAGACCTTCCATCATGGGAACAAACTACAGTAGAATTTACAGTAGACTATATTGGCTCTTAAAGACCAGAAGAGGAATGAGGGGCTTTAGGATAATCTACTGTAAATTCTACGGTACCTGAACCCCAAAAGTATGTAAAATAATAGCCCTAAACCCAAATCCATAAAGGCCATTCTTTTACATACTTTTGGGGTCCAGGTATAAGCATTCCCTAATCCCTAAACCCTAAACCCTAACACCCTAAACCCCTAAACCAATTCTACGGTATAAGCAATTTGTTGATTCCAGAGAATTGTCATCCCACGGCTCAGGGTTTGAGGACCCCCAAAAGGTATGTGGAACAACAGTTTCAAGCGTCTTTGCACCATTCGAGTTTAGGGTTTAGTCCCTAAACCCTAACCCTAAACCCTAGACTTTTGAGGTCTGGGAATTGACCTTAGCTTCATCATACTATCTATATATCGGCTTGTACCACCTGGACCCCAAACAGTAGGTACACTGTTACCCCCAAATCCTTTACACAAAGAACTAAAATGCAATCATGATATCTTCTACATACTGTTGGGCTTGGGTACCCTAAGCCCCAGCCCCAAACCCTTAACGCTAAACCCTATTGGGGAAGCCAGAACCCTTTATCAGTACATGGGCCTCCTCTTTGAAGTACTCGAGCTGTTGAACCCAGCCCTCTTCGATATCTGCAGAAGGTATACCCGCCTAGATTCAAGGGTTTCAAGGTTCAGGGTGTAACGTGGAGGGTATAGGCATAGGATTTACGGTCTAGGGTGTCGCGTCTAGAGCCAACTAGGGTTAAAGGCTTAGGGATACGTACCGCTGGCTCCTTCTCGTGCTAATCCTCAAAACTTCAAATGCATGTTATGATGGGTTCTAAAAATGACAAAAACTACTAATCAAATTAGGGAACCTCAGGGAAGCTGGGTAAGCATAGCTATCCTTTAGAGGGGCTATGGGTATCTATGTGTTTAGGTTCCACGGACCACGGTTTTCGGTATAGGGTTTCCAACGTAGGGTGCGGGGATTAGGGGTCTGGTCTAGCGTGCAATGTAGGATTCAGAGCCTTGTATCTATAGTTCCCCTTAGGTAGATAGAATATGGCTTTGGGTATATTGTAATAAGATCCCCATATGCCCCATATTCTATCTACTTAGGGTTTTTGGGTTTAGGGGCTTAAGGCATGCAGTCCCGTGTGCTTGAGTTTCTTGAATAGTTACAAGGTGTAAGCTGCTCATGGTTGAGGATCGCATCCCTTCACAATAACAGTAACCCTAAGGCTCAAAATAGCCCAAAAGGGTTTTATAGTATGGCCTTTGGACCCAAAAGCCTTATATTATGAGTCTTTAGAGCCTTAGGGCAAACACCCCCCAACCCCTAATGTAAGATATTCCCCATGTGAGACCTTGTTATTTCTTGGCAAGCATCTTTCATATTAGGAGGTCTTGGGGGGCAGGTAACATTAGTATGAGGGCATCATGAGGCTTTTAGATCCGAATCTGTTTTTTGCTAAACCCTAAACCCTAAAACACTAAGGGTCCAAGTACCTAATATTCATATACTTACCCAAAACATGTACTATAATTACTATTTCCACAACCCAAAGCACCAAATTTTGGGTACATGGACCCTTAGGGAAACCTAAACCCAAGCACGTCGCTGTTTGGCTGGCCATTCCCGAGCTGAAAAAAACATGTTGCTTGCTGCCAAAAGCAGGCCAAGACAGGTTGATTTCACTGAGGCCCCTTTGCCGACTAAGGGTTCGGGTTTAGGGTACCCACCCTCCAGTCCCCCCATCCCAGAACCCCCACACACCCCCCCCACCCCCAGTGCTTCAAAGGAGCTTTTCTTTCCCAAAGGGTCCATGTAGGTATTAGGGCCCAAAGGGGTTCCCATATACCTACTTTAAGGCCCAAGTATATACCATATAGCTACATGGACCCTTTGGGTTTCTGCACACCCCCAAGAGCCGAGGTGGGTGTGCTGCAACTTTCTTAGCTCATCTAAGAAGATTCCTTCAAAAAGGGGCTACCCAAACTTAGTTCTGGCTGCTAGAAGTCCTAGGACACGAAACCCAGAAGCCCAGAAGCTGCACCCGAAAAATCTAAGCCCTGCAAACCCTAAACCCTAAGTCCTAAACCCTTAATCCTAAACACTCATGATCCTAAACAATAGTAATCCTAAACCTACAGCCCTAAAGTTTGACCTGGACAGCTAGGTGCATCCAAAAAACACGCAACCGATCAATTGTTTTGAGGGTCCCACAGAACACGGTTTTGATGGTTCTGGACTTAGGAATCCCACTTGGCCTGTGACAAAATGTTGATATTTGAAATCCTATTTAGGCTTATACTACGCTCTAAACCCTAAACACCATGATATAACTGCAAAACTAATTCCTAAGGGCACTACGGTGAAAGTGTTCCTTGCGACTTTTGGCCCGAGCAACCATCATCGCCCTTGACGCTGATGGTTCGAGAAAATCCGCAGGGTTTAGGGTTTAGGGAGGGTCTCGGATTCAAATTCGAAACTCAAATGACAGTAGCTCATTTCCAGGTGCATGAGCTCTGACTCCACGAATATTTGATGCTTACGCCCGTAAGTTCTGCCCGGCACTCATTTTTGCTCTGGTTGTTTTCAGGTTGCAGATCCGAGTACTCATAAATCAGACCCATTTGCTGAGTTTGAGAGGCCCGGATGCCTGGGTATGGAATACATATGAGCTATGAACCCCTAGTATCCCCGTTCATAAACCCTATCACACTCTATATAATCCCCTGCAGAGGCCCCCTCTCAGGATCTTAAACTATGGCTCATATGTAGATCTGAGGAAATCTCATGCACAACTCAGCGATAAATCTAAACCCCCAAACCCTCATTGAAGACTGTCTGGGGGTGGGCTGCTACAAAGAATTGGGTAGTTGCCAAAATCAGGGTCCCATTTTGATACCCCTGAATTTTAGGTGCCGTGGTATAATCTATATCCAAAAGGAGCCCGCGGTTTTGAGAGCAACCCAATTCTAGTTCTTCCCTTTTGTAGGCAACTTTGCCAATCTGGACGACCAAAGTTTGTTACTTTTTACAGGTTTGGTCTGAACACGCTGTTTCGTCCTCTGGTTGCTGGGAAACGGAAAAACCGTGCCAACCCGGCTTATGAACAGATAGCTTCAGCCAAAATCTTGGTTTGGGAATGAAGGAGTGGAAAAGACAATGGAAACCACCATAATAGGGGCATGTAGCATTTAGGGTTTAGGGTGGTAGTATCAATGCCCTCAACAAGTTCTGTTCCGCAGTATTGTTATTGTTCACAGTACAGCGATATTGTGAAAGGACTGCTAAATAACATGTCCAAAGCCTTTTGACAAGGACCTACTGATAAGTTGAGATGTAGCTACATATGGAACGCGGCTTGCGGATGATGTCGTAGGATGACATCTTCCAAGGTGTTCCTGATGTCGGAGAAAGAAATGTGCAACTTAGCCAAGGTGGCAATTGCTGGTTTTTGTCATTCGAAGGTTATGCAAACCTTAGCTACTTCACCACCTAGTACAAAAGAACGATAGAGAATTCCATAAATGAACGAAAATCATCTAAATTGAAAGCAACCATGGTTTGACATGACAAGGTTTGTAAGAATCTTATAGCAGTGTATCTTGATTTAAGTGCGACTGTGGCCTTCCAGGAAAACCCTGAACCCCAGACTCCAAGCCCCGAAGCCCTCAAAACCTAGAACCCCGAACCCCAAAATCCTAAGCTGGCTCCTTATTGGGATTCTGTTTTCACAGTTTTGAAGCCAAAGGTTGTAAAGCTTGCATCTACTTGGGCCTTAGTCCAGTAGAAATGCCAAGAATAAGTCCAACAAGGAGGCAACAAACCTGTACTCTACACCCCAAACACTAGGTCCTAAGCGCCAAATCCTACATCCTGCATTCCTACCCCAAGAACTTCTATGCAATTCCCTTTGGGGTGGGTGCAATAACAACCTTAAACCCTAAGCCCTAAACCCTAAACCCTAAATCCTAAACCCTAAACCTTGAGCCTAAACCCTAA
>CAJNIZ010044842.1:22274-47835 GCA_905231905.1 Symbiodinium pilosum
TAAGCGTCACCCTAAAAACCGAACCCGTAGTTACATCAGCATCAACCCCAACACGCCGCAGCTTAAAAACTCTGCAGGGCCGCCTCAAGTAACTGGGTTGCTGTTAAGGAACTTAAATTAAGTTACCATAATGGGTATATATAGTAAATAATAGGGTTTCCCCAATCTATAGTAACTTAACTTAAGTTCCTTAACAGCAACCCAAGTAAAGGGAGTGTGGTTTAGCTTAGGACTGGATCACTGTGAGAACGGCGCATTTCTGGATGGCATCTAGACATGGTAGTTTCCACAAGAAGGGGGACCTCAACATAGCGGAGCAATTCTATAGTTGTGTTCATTACATGTTGGGGAACCCCACCACTACTTGTCAAGTCGCCTGATCCTCCAAGAAGCTTTTGGAGTCATCTTAGGTCTTGCCAAGCAAGACTCGATTCCCCCTGCATGTGGAAATCCCGACAAGGCAGACTTCTACGAAACAAGCAGTACGAAAGACGCCAATCAAGGAATAGAACAGAGAAACGCGCAATGCCAGTGACTCGTTCGCTGAGGGGATTGCTGATTGTGGTTGAAGCTATTTGGGGCCGATGAAAGCCCAACTATTCATAAGGATCACCGTCTGATTTTTCCAACTAATCCAACCCAAGTTTGTGCCTCGTCACTTCTCTATCATTCTGATTTCCTCTTGCTGCTGGCCTTCGCACTAAAAACAGAAGAGGTCCTGAGGATAAATGCTTGGGCTTGCAGGCCCGCAAGCTTGTGACATAATTAGGGTCGTTGAAAACCCCGCTTATGGATTACCATAAACACTCCAAGCAAAAGCCACTTCAACTCCATCCTTGACGAGGTGCCTGTTAGTTTCAAGCGCCCACTGGCCACAGCTGCATCCATGCAGTATACGGCTAGCAGCACCAAGAGTATCACAGCATTGGCTGCCGTAGGCTCCTCAGCTTTCGAAAATCTAGATTCTCTTTGGGGCTGTCTTTAGGATCCACCTTGTCTGTTTAGTGCAGTATGTACCAGGATCTGCCATATGGATCGGCATCTTCTCCAGCAGGAATCAAGCGCTGAAGTATCTGGCCAAGTCAGCATCGAGAGCAACATCAAAACAAATGAGTTTCCAGGCAAGTCTCTCGAAGAATACGCGCGGAGAAAGTCAGCAGCATTCCCACCGTCACATTGACAGTGAGGCATGTTACCGTTCCTTGCACCACGAAACGGAAACTGCCAGGATTGTTCGACCCCTTTACGTACAGCAAAGCCTGAAAACTGTACAGATTGTAGGAAGTTCTCAGACGTAGGCACCAGATTAACTGGGTCGATGCTGAGGAACTTAAATGAATTTACCAGAATGGGTGGGTATAGCTAACAATCAATAGGGTTTCCCCAATATAGTAATGTGAATTAAGTTCCTTAACAGCAGCCCAGTAAAACAGCTGTCTACAGGCACCACTGGCACACCAATGGCAACCGCCAGGATCACAATCCCAGGCTAAGTCTCTTCTGTTCCAGGACCCTCTTTGTACCCTGAAACAGGGGTGTAGGGTTTACGGCTTATGGAGCATCTGGTCCCTAGTAGTGGGTATATAGAGGGTATAAGGAGGGTGTAGGTTGTCAATCTTGAACTAGGAATCTAGAAGCATTATTTTTAGCTGTATTTTACATTATCCTCGCTTGCAAGTGAAGAGTCTTCACCCCTGCCATCGAGATCATCATGCTTTGTAAATCTCAAAGCATCTCTACGTTCTAGAAAAGAGCATTGGATCACAAGGCAGAAATGGAAAAAATGTAGAAGATGTCACTTCCCTTCCCATCGTTTCGTGTGTATCTTCTTTTTGGAGACGAAAGTCTTCTGCTCTCTTCTCACTTTCTGTATTTCTGACCGTAGAGAACAACGTTCGAGTTCGATTCTGCAAGGTGTCATTTGGCGTTTACACGTTTGTTCTGCATATTTTGGTTGTGATTCTACTACGTACCTCTTGGTGTTGTGGTTGTTCTTCTGCTCTGGCTGCTCTTGCTGCCCTGATGATGCTGTCGTGGACGTGGTTGTTGTTGTTGTTGTTGCTGCTGCCGCTGTTCTTCTTGTTGCTGTTGGTGTTGGTGTTGGAACTGTTGTTGCTGCTGTTGCCGTTTTTGCTGTTGTTGCTGGTGTTGCTGTTGTTGATGTTGTTGCTGTCGTTGCTGTCGTTGCTGTCGTTGCTGCTGCTGCTGCTGCTGCTGCCGCCGCCGCCGCCGCCGCTGCTGCTGCCGCTGCCGGTGCTGTTGCTGCTGTTGCTGCTGTTGTTGCTGTTGTTGTTGGTGGTGCTGCTGCTGCCGCCGTTGTTGCCGCTGCTGTTGCTCTTGCTGTTGCCGCTGCTGCTGCCGCTGCCGCGGCGGCTGCTGCTGCTGTTGCTGCTTTTGCAATATTCGCTGTTGTTGCTGCTGCGGTTGCTGCGGTTGCTGCTGCTGCTGCTGTTGTTCTCTTTCTTCCGTTCAAAGCTGGACACGGACAGGTTTCCATGGAGGAACGGATGTGGAATGGTCCTACAGAATCGCATTCTCTATAGCGTCGGTTGTATTTTTTTGTTCTTTTTACTTTCGGGCATCTTAAAGAGACTTGTTGGGATGACAGTCCTTTATCGCTTCCTCTAATCATAAAATTCGCCCCTCCTTGGCAATAACAAAATACACCTGGCCGGAGATATCATGTGGCACTTGGGATATACCGATTTACTTGTTGAAAGACCTCCATAGGGCGCCCGTCACACTCTCATGAAGGCAATCATTTCCTGGTTAGCCTGGTTAAGTAATTAGAGACATGATCAGTTCCAATTAACTAACTAATTCAAGCTGGCTTGGTAGCCAACGAATTAGTGGACCATCTTACTGTGAATTGGATTTTGTGGTTCATTGCATGCACTACGTCCTTTTCCATACTATAAGCTCATGATAGAAACAATGTAAAAACAACCAATCTCTGGGGGAATAGAGGAAATCTCAAAATCCCAGTAAGATTCATCTTCATGTCCCATAAAGCCTTGGGGGCAGCCTGCTAAAACATGATAGCAGCTTGGGAAATCAAGGAGATGCCTAATGCCTTTTCATTCTTTGTTGCCCCATCAGTACATCAGAACTCAGATCAGCCAGCTAAGCCAATATGGAGTGGTTCATCAGCTCTCTATTTGAAATAAATAATCTTCTACTTTTACAAGTAGTCTTCAAAGACTCTAGGAATGATGGGGAGAAGGCATAAAGAGTTACCACCTGGAGGCCTTCTGAGAAAAGTTTACTGTAAGGACTTCTGGCCTGTTCTAACTTCAGGTAACTGTGCGGATCAGCGGCATCCGGGTCAGTATAGTATCTGAAAAGCAGCCGTTTTTTAAGAAAGCATTATGTTGAAAAACATGGGCAAGGCCGCATAAATTTATACATTCGACTCAGAAACCAGAACCTGTTCCGGAACATGGGGCTATGCTCTAGGACGGGGTAGTCTCAGAAAGCGGCACTTGACATTAACCAAGACTTGCGCTTTGTGTAGAAGGTTCAGGAATTTGGGACAAAAAAGCCACCACAACATCACACACATGCTCAACAAGAACAATCAAAAATCACCGGCACAAGAAACACGGTTGCGGAGGTGCTTCAGAGATGGGATAGTCTAAAACCAAAGCTGTTTAGGGTTTAGGGGTGAGGGATGAGGGCAGAACACCAAAGAAAAAGGCCGTGATAAACACGCGTGTACCTCAAGCAAAAGAAGAGCATGAAAAATCAAATGCTGGACTCCAGTTTCAGGATCCTCCCAAGACGTGGTTAAGAGACTTGTGTTGCTGTCGTTGTTCTTGTTATTCTTCTTCTCTGTGTGTGTTTGGGTTTCTCGTCTTACCCTATCTCCGGAGGCTTCTAACCATAATGGAAAATAAAATGGAAACTACTATAATGGAGAATCAAATGGAAAATAAAATGGAAAATGAAATGGAAACTGGGGGAATATATAATAATTTCATATAGGGGGTCCATTTGCTTTGTTCCTTCTTTGTTCGTTCTGCCATGTTAATTGTTGTCGAAAAGCAGCCCTATCAAAGTTGTTTTTTACAATAAAAAAATGGAGGCGGAACATCTGGGAGTGAGACGCATGAAGAAACATGGCTTTACACAGGAGATGTTCTGCCTTGAGCTGCTCCTACCGATGGTGACCCTACATGACGCGAATGCACAAGCGGGTGTTGTAATGGGAGCCCAGTGTGGGGAGCTTAGGGTTTAGGGCTTAGGGTTTCTAATCGGGAATGGCATATGCCATATCATGTATGTGCCCACAAGCTGAAGTGGTTTAACAGGATCTGCAAAAGAGGGGACTTGTTCCTACAGCTTGAGCCCTGAAAGAAATTCCAGGAACAAAATTCCTCTTCATAGTGTGTATATATATATACACACTGATACATCAGAATAACGTAATGCATCATCAACAAACAAGGTACAATACATTGTAATGTAACATCATCCATGCGCATACTTAGTCAAAATTGATGCTCCCAATATAGCCATTATGGAGACCCAGTCCTTGTCATGAAAAACCTACCAAATGTTGTGTACGTCTTGCTTTGTGACCACCCTTGTCCTTTTCAAAATAATCGACAAGGCCCCCACCGACATCCCTGAATGGGAATCCTTTTA
This sequence comes from Symbiodinium pilosum, assembly GCA_905231905.1. NCBI lineage: Eukaryota > Dinophyceae > Suessiales > Symbiodiniaceae > Symbiodinium > Symbiodinium pilosum. The sequence continues at coordinate 26,922 of CAJNIZ010044842.1, forward strand.
CTGGGCGATCTGTATCTTGTTCAAGGGTCCATTACCAAAGAACTATACGGTTTTTGACAAGAAATTAAGGAGTCTATCCGTACGGTATTCCGCTATGCAGCCCTCAACAATCCGCCATACTTCTGTTCCGTTCCTTCAATGCCTACCCTAAGTAGACCCTTAACCATTACCCCTGAACCCTAAATGGTAGTTTCCATGTTCTATCCCACTCTTTCATTTCCTGCTAATAAGAGAGCTACGCAATATAAGCTGTAGGCAAACCCCAGTTGCCATATAATTTCCCCTTTTCCTGTCTGCTTAATTCTCCATTACTGGCATAATAACCCTAAACCCTACATCCTACACACTAAACCCTAATCCCTAAACCCTAAGCCATAAACCCTCATCCCTAAACCCTAAACAGTAGTTTCCGTTAATTGTATTTTCCATTATCCCAATATAACCCCAATATGCTATAGTAGTTTCCATTTCATTTTCCATTCTGCCTTTACAGCCCCAATATCCTAAACCCTAAGCCCTAAACCCCAAACCCTACACCCTAAACCCCAAACCTAAATCCTAAACCCCAAACCCTAAACCCCAAACACTAACACCTAATATTCTTCTTCTGACGAGCCGCGAAAGTTGGAGACTCGGATAGCCGTAAGTCGATCGACGAGCCTGTGGCCTGTGGAGTCCTCCTCCTGCGAGGATTACTTACCTTCGGTTAGGGTTTGGGGTTTAGGGTTTAGGGTTTAGGGTTTGGGGTTTAGGGTATAGGATTTAGCGTTGGGGGTTTGGGGTTTAGGTGGCATAGAAAAGAAACTGGAAACTACTATGATGGTTCTATAGGGCTATTATAAGGATCCGTTCCTTCTTTCCTAGCTAACCGAAGGTAAGTTTAGGCGGGCGTAGGGGGTTTAGGGTTTTGAGGCGGTCAGGAATTAAGGGTTTGGGGGTTTAGGATTTATATGTGGTGGAGAATTGAGGGTTTAGAGTTTAGGGTTTCATGTGGGGAGATTGAAGGTTTAGGGTCAAGGGTTTGAGGCTTATATGGGGGCTCTCCAAAATTAGGGGTTCCTTTTTGGAGGTGCCCAGAAAAAGAATTAGAACGTTTTTGGGTCTGTAGGTTTCCCTATTAAGGGAAACTACGATTTAGAGTTCAAGGTTTGTCTAAATTTGGGGTGCAGGGTGGATTTTAGGCTAAGGCTTTAGCGCTTAGATCCAGTTGCGGGGCCCGAGAACTTGAAGGTACCCATAGTTGAGATAATGCTGTATATTTTGGGTAGACAGGGGACTCTAATTTTGGAACCTCACATTTAGGCTTGCAGTTTATGAGTCGAGGGTTTCGAGCAAAAACTGAACCCATGGCTTGTGGGTTATGAGTCGAGGGTTTCGAGCAAAAACTGAACCCATGGCTTGTGGGATTTCAGGGTAAAGGTTCACAAGACTTCCTCAGCCCCAAACCCTTAACCGCAACCCTGAACTCTAGACCCTTAAACCCTGAGCCCTAAAGCTTAAACCCTAAGGCCCTAACAGCCGCTGAATACTTCCAGTACTCAATACATATGGATATGATCAATAGATAATGTAATACATATGTATATAAATAGAGAGAGAGAGAGAGAGAGGGACCCCCGCCGACCCTGCAATAGTGATATAATCGGAATAAGAGGACCCCAATATAATCACCATGATCCCAGAAAATAATCGCTATTACAGGGTTGGAGTGCACCTAGCATATCACCCCAATTCAAAGCTCTTACTGGTTGGGGCATTGCCTACGCAACATCCATTAAGCATCACCTGCAGCATGTCTGTGCCTATTTGACCTATAGTCTAAACTCCTAGTATCCCCTTAGTATCCCCTACAATACTCCCCTATATAACCCCCCTTTAAGGAGTTGAGACTATAGCTCATATGAGCTATAGTCTAAACTTCTAGTATCCCCCTTAATAGCCCCTATAGTAGTCCCCCATATAATCCCCCATATAACCCCCCTTTAAGGAGTTTAACTATGGCTCATATGTAGGGCAGGGTATAGCTCTGCTTCTCAAAACTGTGACTCGATCCCTTGCATGCTACTCATCGGTCCATTTCCCGAAAAGGGGGGGACCTAATGTAGACCTAAAAAAGTTGACCCTTATTGTTGGGAACCCCAAAAAAGGACCCTAATTTCGGGAAACCTGAAACCCTATAAACCTTTCCATAATCCATTAAAGCCCTTTAAAGGTATCCCTAATTTTGGGAAAGCCCCTATATAGCATTTCCACACACCAAGCACAAGGGCACGGCCGCGGGGTCCATGCACCTTTTGCACTCTAGATGTGGGGGTCTCCTAAAGTTAGGGGTAGCATTTGGGAGTGCCCAGATTACACATTATCGTATTCTGGGGTCTACATCCAAGTCCCCTATTGGGGGAAACTACCATTTCGAATCCTGAATCTAAGGCCAAGGAAGACCTGAAATACACCCTCGACCGGAAATCCATCATGATTCGCAAATTTCTCCGGAGACGCTAAAACCTCTCAAGAACAGAATGAGGTTTCGAAACGCACCAGGATGCTGCTGGAGATTCTGACAGCTTAACCGGGCCGAAGCTACTTCTTGCCAGGTTCCCACAACCTCAATACTAAACCTTACACTGGAAAACCCCAACGAGAAGCCCTAAACAGCCCTAAACTGTAAACCGCATAGAAACCCGAATCCGTTCAACGGATTTGGGAAGGAGATTTCTCCTGCGTCTTGGGCAGACTGTTGTATGCACTGGTGAGCCCACGCCAAACGTGTTCTCCTCGCCGACAACTTGCCCACAACTACTACAGACCCAAAACCCTCAGCCTCAACCCCACTACTGCTATAGTCCCCTTTAAGTAGATAGAATATGAGGTATATGCGGATCTTATATTAATATACCCGAATCCATATTCTACCTTAAGGGGGCTACTTGCCGTTGAGCCTAGTGAATACTAGTACTGCTACTACTACCACTCCTCCGCCTCCTACAACGATGACAACTACCACCACCACTGCCACAGCGCAACTACGATATCACTACCAGTACTGCAACTGCTACGACTGCTACTGATGCTACTTCTGCTGCTACTACTCCCCCTCCAACTCCTACTCCTGCTGCTGTTAGCACTACTGCTGCTGGAGCAACACTGGCTTCGTCAAAAGGCTATCTGTCTGGTTGGTTTTCAACATGGCGTCCTGATTGCCTCAAAATACTCGGTAGAGTACTATGCAGACAGCAGGGGTTTGACGTGTGCCTAAGAGCTTCAAATGCACGAAAGAATCAGTGGCATGAATTCTTTTCAAGAAGGTTTGAGGCTTTGGAGTTTGCGGTTTTTGCCTTCCAGGGCCTTTGTATTATGATTTCAGGGCTATGTGCTGCGGACGGTACCGCTTTGTAGAACGAGCGCCCACAAATACCGGCCCACAGGAGTACCTCATGAGACATTCCACAAGAACTAGGGAGTTTGGGTAGACAGTTGGTAGTGGCTCATGGCTCCTAGATGCGTACGGGTGTCCGAGCTATCTTACTCCCTCTCACCTCAACATGAGTTTGGATTCCAAAGGCTTTCAAGTTCTGGAATCCCAGCAGGCTTTACGCTGCTAGCGGCTCCCCTCAAATCATATGAAGGCTCCGCCCAGATTCAATCCTTTCTTGAGTTTCAACGCCCAGTGGAAGGACTTACTCTACGCCACGCCGACGCAGGCTGACGCCACCCACATGGGCGCTTCAAACCGGACCCTCCAACTGCCTCAACGTATAGCTGAAATACGCACGGGTATTCTTAGGGTTTAGGGTAACATTGGGTCTGTCATCTAAGGATAAATCTGATGCCTGATTGTGAGGATGGATATGGGGGTTTCCCAAAATTACGCGTATCATTTTGGGGGTCCTCATAATAAGGACTATAATATATTTGGGTCTATATTGGGGTCCCCTAATTTTGGGAAACTACCATATGATTTCTTGAGCCTTGAACAGGATGTTAACGTCGTTTCCCATGGAACCTGCAACCCTAAACAAATCTGAATCCTGTGTCGCACCGAAGCCTCTTGATGAAAAATGCTCTGGCGGGGGTCTTCCGTCTAGTATAGAAGGCGTATGGAGGCTCTAGGTATAAATACTGCCCCCAAGCACCCCCCTAAACCCCAAACCCTAGGTGCAAATCTGTACAAGGCGGTCCTAAGAACTGCAGGTGGACGCTTAAAAATACGACAGCAACCTCGGCAGGCCCAGGCTTTAAAAACAAAGTAGAATAAGAATAATTCCAATAATTTAGAAAAGCTGTATAATAAAAATGCTAGTAGTAATAATCATAACAGTAATTTTAATAGTGTGGATAGAAGATCGGAAAAGAATAGTACTAGGTATAATAGCCTATATGTAGCTCTTTTCAGCTGTGGGTTTGGGCCGTGCTTTCGGGGTCCATATAGGGCTGAGGAGCACCTGTAGTTGCCGGAAAGGGCTTAGGCCGTCTCAACCCTAAACCCTGTTGCTGGAATATGCGAGATGCGGGGACTTCTTGAAGTGGGGATCTCAAGGACCCCAGAATTTGAAGGCTTACCGTTTACGGTATAGGGTTTAGCTGCTGGTCCTCTTAAAGATTTGGTAGGGTCATTCTTATGTTGCAAACGGTTTGGCCTTGGTCTTTGAAAGGATGCGTGTCTCGGCGTTTGGTTCAAGCCTTAAGCATTCCGGGCGCCGCTCAGGTTTAGGGTTTAAGGGTTTTAGGTTTTGGGCTTTCTCGTGTGGGGTTCAGAGTTCAGGATTATGTTAGGGTTTAAGGCTTTTGAGGTTTAGGGTTTAGGGTTTATAGGGTTTAGGGTTTATAGGGTTTAGGGTTGGTGTGACTTTGATTTGGAAGGCTTCAGAGTGGGAGGTTTGAGGGTCGGTTCAGGGTTACTTGATGGTCGCTAATAGGAAAGTGAGGAATCGGTCCCTCTAGCAGCCTTTTGGTAGTTTCCATTTTCTTTTCAACTCTAAACCCTAAACCCTAGACCCTAGATCCTAAGCCCTGAACCCTAAATCCTAATTCTTAAACGCAAATTCCCAAGTAACAGCCAGTCAACCCCACACTCGTGACCCTGTAGTCCAAACTCCTTAAAACGGGGGTTATAAAGGGGATCATACAAGGGAGTAGTGCAGGGTTTAGTGCGAAGGTTTAGGGGTAGGGGTTAGGTCACTAAGAGGGATACCAGGTATTTAGATTACAGCTCATAAATCCGTAGACACCCCCAGTTACGATTTCATTTGTCCATTGGCTTTTTCAGTTCCATCTGCATTGAGCTTTCGAGGTAGGAGTTGAAGCTTCAGGGCTTATGAGGGTTTAGGATGTACCGTTAACCCACATCTCCTCCATCCACAGTGGGGATGGGGGCGAACAGTTGGATCAATGGCGCCAGGTGATACCCCTTATGTTGGACCAATTCCTATCTCTGAACCCTAAACCCAGTACACTCCCCCAAACTAACATGGAAACCCATATAGCCCCCTTCTAGAAGGACTGTAGTCTTTTTAGGGCCCTTGTTGGGTTTCCATGTTAGTTTCCGGGAGTGTACATTGGGGGTCCTAGGTGGTGCAAGGTTTCTTCCATCCATCGCAATAGATTTGGGATTCGGTCTGTACTCCAACAAAACGGAATGAGCTATAGTCTAAACTCCTAGTATCCCCTCCAATAACCCTATAATACTCCCCTAGTATGATGCCCTATATAACCGCCATGTCAGGAGATTAGACTATAGCACATAAGCGAATCAGCGATGGGGCTCAAACCCTGCTTCATCATGCTCTGCGGAAATGCATAGACTCTTCCACTGTCTTCTGTCCTGACCCAAATGCTCACTATTAGGGACCCTCTAGTTCACGTTTGGTTTGGGGGTACTTCCAGGATAATCCCGCCTGAAACCCTAAAAGACACCTCGGTCACCCACTCATAATTCCCCTTTGCCCCTGGGGCTCTTTAGGGCTCCCCTTTCAAGAGATTTCCCTTGAGGCTGTTTGGATGGTTTGGGTAAGGAAGCCCTAAACCCTGCGTAGACAGCTTGGGAAAGGTTGGGCGCACAATGTTCTTGACGTTCTCCCGTAACCCCTATAATTGTAGCTCAATATGCTCTGCTATCCGATTTTATCTCTGTTCAGCTGTGTAGGAGCAGCAGTGGCTTACATGCTCTACGAGCTCTTGGCTGAATACAGGTAGCTCATTCACCAGACACCCTTCCTAGCCCTGAACCATCACCCTAAACCCTAGGCCCTATGGACACCAGAGGAAACCCTCTGCCAACAAGGGGCCGCTGGAAAGATGAGCATGTAGTCCATGGCTGGTGCGATTGGCAAACGCCTCCAGCCCCAACCACCCAAAGTGGGAGGTGTATATAGGGGCTATATAGGGAGTATACAGGGACTTTATAGGGCATGTATGGGGGTTATATAAGGATTATATCGACACGAGATCGGGTGCCACTGTGATCAAGAGCCAGTGGCTCCAGGCGCAAACCATGCAATGACAACCTCCTGTTCATCTCAAGATTACGACGAACCCGAGTCTAGAAAAGAACCATGTCCTTGCACAGCCATTCGAACCATGGAAACATGAGTTCCTGTCAATGTGGAGGGGGGATGGCTTCAACATTGAGTGCAGAGGATTACCACTAGTAGCCCTGCGTTCTACGACTATGAGCAGTTAGGCTGGAACACACCTCCTGCGATTTCACCAGCAGCTCCGATGCCACCATCTCCGTCTCCACCCAACACCAGCAACAGATCCACCACCGAAACTCATGGGCTCCCCTGCTACCCCAACCCCTATATAACCCCTATATGACCCCTATATATAATCCCTGTGTAACCTTTCATTAGCGTTGTTTAGGGGTCAAAAAAGCTGATCAGGGAAAGCCTAGAGGGGTGGTGGTAGTGGAAGACGGGTGAGACCATGACCGCATAAGCCGACGGCGCCAACAAAGGCAACCGCCACTACTTATCATCCCCCTTAAGCAGATAGACTATGGCTTTGGGTATATTATAGTAAGATCCCCATATACCCCCATATTCTATCTACTTAAAGGGGACTATCTTACTACTGTCCTTATAACTTGTACTTACGACGTCATCGAAGTTTCCCGGACACAACATCAAATAAACCAATTCAGGATGGGTGAGGAATTATCGCTGCTAGGCGGGCATGAGAAAGTAATAGGTACATCGCCGCTTTGCTGATGGCCTTTTCCAAGTGCTGAATATTCGGTCTTCTGCCAAAATTGTGGTCCGCTTACAAGGGTAACAAATGTCTCATAGGGTATGTAGGGAGGTTTAGGGATTAGGGTTTGAAGGTTGTGGAGATCATGGTCCTTTTTTGGGCCCCTAATAGAATACGGTTCTAGAGATGTAGGCTACCCAAAAGACCTATAGTTTGGAACGCCCCTCCACCCCCCAAACCCTAGTAGTTGTAGGACAGTGGCAAAGCCCCCCCAAAACCGGTGGACCCTCTGGCCATGTGACCCCTGGACTAAAGGTCTAGCATGTTCCTTAAAAGGTCCCTCCTAAACCTCTCTCTCTCTCTCATGTATATATATATATATTTATTCATGTATAGAAAAACCCCTATAGGTCCCCCCTGAACCCCCGGATATCCCCTTCTAGATCCCCCAACCTAACTTTCGTTCGTAGCTGATGCTCATAAGAGTATATAGAAGTCCCGCATCACAACAACAGCGCAAAGTGCTTCCTACTAGGCAGCTCCATTTGTAAAGTAGGATTCACCTGAGGTCTGGAGTGTGGAGCCCTCCACCCTAAACCTCTAAACCCTAAACCTTTGGGGTTATGTTTGGACTTCAGGCTTGCAGAAGAAAGGAAGCTCAAGCATCATGTCCTCCACTCGACGTATGCGGTACCTGCTCACAATTGGTTTGATGGTGTCCTAGTATTAGGAGTACCATTTGGGGTTATATACCCAGACCCCCAAAGGGATCTAAAAATTAGATCCCCTAGGACCATATGGGGAATCATATGAGGATTATATAGGGGTTATATTGAGTTTATATAGGAGATCTAATTTTTAGATCCTCCCAGAGGTCTGGGTAGGGCCTATATGGGGTTATATAGCAAGGCAACTCAAAGGAGGTGTGGAGGTCAACGCGCTTGGGGCCTACGAAGGGCCCGGGCGGATCCAGGGCCCTGGGTTCTGGGTATTGCAGATGGTGTCGTCTACCATTCCTACAACCCCAAGCCCCGGACCTGAACTCCTAAACCCTATAGCTGAGAATCCCTGTGTTTGGGGCACTGATTGCAGATCAGATTGTTCTCGTAGAGCGCGCGGTAAGCCTTGCTCTCTTGTGCTATGGTAGATGGATAAGACCCAGTATGACCTGATACACCTAACCCTAGAAATCTGGTTGCATAGTATTCATGCACAATTCTTGCCACTTGCCATCAACAGGAAGCAGGCGGTGTCGGCTTAGGGGAGGCCTTGCGTAACCTAGGCAACATTGTTGCAGCTTGCGCCTGTTTGAAGATTAGGCTGCTCAGGCCTTCCCATTAAACAGGAACGGGCCTTTAAGATTTGGGCCAAGAGCCCCAAGGCTCCTAGGCATTTCCCTTTTGAAGTTGCTCTCTTAGGATTCTTTTGTAGGCGAGGCTAATATACTATCCGAAAAGAAACTACATTAGAGCTTTTCGGTAATGACTACGTATGCATAACTACATGAGCTATAGTCTAAGCTCCTGGCATCCCCTCAGTGCCACCCATAATACTCCTCTATACAAACCCTATATATAACCTCCATTTAAGGAGTTTCGATTATGGTGCATATGGGAAATCAGTCTATACCTTTCAATGCTGTCTCATTTTTGCAGGTCCATGATTACCGTACACCTATAGACACATCAAGAAAATATCTGACATACTTACAAGGCTAGGTTTGGGCCCTATAAGAATTCAACGTTTATGGCTTTGTAAGGGCTACATTGGGATTGAAGGTAATATAAATACATAAACATGCTCAAACCTACCCCTGCTGAAGGCTTTGGGATCCAGCAGGAGTTTGCTCTTGCGCAGACCTGGGCGGTTCCATGGAAAAATGTGGAGTGCGGACCCTAAACCCTAAACCCTAAACCCTGGGTTGTGGCTTTAGCTGCTGCGGCATGAAGATATGGGGCAAGGATTCTGGACAGGAATCAGATTCAAGTACTTCTTGCTGAAGAGGGATGCTAGGTGAGGGAGCAAAGGATGAAGCAAGCTGGAGATACTTAGGGTTTAGGGTGTAGGGTTTACGGTTTAGGGTGTAGGATTTAGGGTGTCGGGTTTCCTGCATGCCAAATGCCTGACTACTCTGTTTGGGGTCGAATATTGAGGGGCTGTTGATCCGTCCAGGCCGTAAACAGAATCAACAGCAAGTCCGATCAGCGTGGAAATGGAGTTTCTATAACTGTCAAGATACAGAGGCATCAGCACCAATGTTGGCCTTGCCGTTTTCATGGCTAGGGAACACCGCGCAGCAGCCCTCTCTTACATGCGCAAGACGATCCAGACCTAAGTCACAAGCTTCCCTGGTTAAACTGTAAAGTCGGGCTGTGCATTACTTGTACACTTGAGGCCAGGCTTATAAAATGCCGAGATGTAAATGCCGCCAACGAAGATGAAACCCCTAGTGGGTGCCCTACATGGGGCACCGCCCTTTTTGTAGGTGCCAGGGGTTCTATGCCTTCGGAGAAGGCCAGGTAGCTTCTCAACAATGGGGGGATTCTGGTGGTCCTACAGGGCCTGCACAGGGCTTATGTGGAGCCCCGTTTCTGGGTCATATGGGAACTTTGGATAAGCCCCAGGAAGATTATAAACTCGGGGAATCCATGTCAGCTCCTCAGCTTAGCTGCAGCTGATTACAAGCAAGTGGAAGGTTACCTTATTGAGGGGTAGTAGGGAATTAAAGGAATATGTCATATAGCGGTTCTTCTAGGGAATATACCCTAAACCCTAAACCCTAAACCCTAATGGAGGGAATCTATTCTCTTATTCCCTACTTGCCACCAGTAAGTTACCTGCATCCGGCACCTTGTTGGGGGAACCTTAGGCCTCCATAGGACATATTGATTAGGAGGACTCCCACCCTGTAATAGAGGGGTTTAAGGGGCTTAGGGTTTAGGGGTAGAATAAGAATATGAGAGGACCTTAATATGATCCCTATTATCCCTTATTAGTCACTATTACTGGGTGGGGGGTCCACCTAACATATCGAGATGGTCAGGGATGGTACAGTTGCCCTCAAAAAGGCGGCCTTGATTGGATTCTGTACAAAACACGCAAATCCGAATCTCCCAATTCAGAGCCCGCATTTACCTTGATTTTTGGACCCTTTAGGGACCCTTAACCCTACTCCAACTTCTGGCTCCAAACCGAAGGTATCCTCCTGAGGAAGTGACATCAGCGCATCATCGTTCACCGCCTCAAAAGATGAGGTCTCTACATTTCCATATTTCATAAACAGCACACTGAGTCTTGCCAGACTGACTATACATTTGCACTCCAGAGAACTCCAACAGCACCGCCAGAGCATGTCAACGAAGGGCTTCGCTACAAGGATCTGACATCGAGTCCGATGCCAAGCCCTTACAAGCTATGAGACCGCTCCTTCCCAAGTCGTGAAACCGTACAATAGCCACACTTCGCAAAGATTGTGGAATCGAGTCTCTCGAAGCAGTGACAGCTCTGCCCTCTATACGGGGAGCACAGGACAGCTGCCAGAGTGCAGGAGCGCAATGTCAACCCCAACCGGTAAGCACAATCCACGCTGGAGCCACCCTTGAAGCCTGTACCACCAATCGCAGCATGCTGCGGTTTAGGGTTTAGGGTTTAGGGTATGCGAGATCCGAAAAAGACGGAGTCCTTCGCACGCGCATTGAGAAGTTATCGTTACTGTGACTAGCTCCGTCTACCAACCACAAGGATCGGAAAACACGCGACAGCTAGAACAAGCCCGGCCCCAACCTAAGCGAGGCATCTTTCAGACATTGCAGTCATCCTTGCATACTGTACAGGGTAATGGAGAATCAAATGGAAAAGAAAATGGAGAATGAAATGGAAACTAGGATTTGTATAGGGGATTATGACATGTTGTCTTTGTGGTTCCACCACATGGACCTACAGTATACACTCAGTAGCACAGTAAGAACCCGGAGATTTATCGACTCACCAAAGCTGTGACAAGTGACCTGCGGGATGTGAAACATGGTGCAGAAGCAGCTCCAAAACTAGCATTTCTCGTCGCACATCTCTGCTCAAGAAAACACGAAAGATCCCAATAGACTGCCTATTAGAATCTCCACATTGCACTCCGCAAGTCTTTGATAGCTGATCTCAAGATCCTTGAACCTACGACCATGAGCCATCACAGTACAATGAAAGATGCCGCTACGTGCATGATAATGAGAACCTAGTAGGTATAGTAGCAGAGAGATATAGGGTTTAGGGTCTAAAAGGGCAGCAGTGGCACGTGCTGACGGTAAAGATCGAATAGGACAAGCCCTGCAAGAGCACGACACGCCCAGCCGTGAACCAAAACCTGGAAGCCCCATTTCCCACCCAATAAGCCTCAAACCTTAGATACACCTCGAAAACCAATTAGCCTTGTACACCATGAACGAAGCAACTGGTGCCAAACCCTAAATTTACTCGCGTTCAGTTGGGAATTGAGGAAATGGATCACAACAGTACTCCCCAAATACTCTCCATGAACCTGTCCCTCGAGTCAGTAGACCACCTTCCGGATGCCCATGCAAATAGCACTTTGCCAAAACGATCCCTAACCCTAAGGGTCCAAGGACCCAAATCATAGGGCTTTAGGGCCCAAATACTATCATATTCAAAATATTTGGGCCGAAAACCCTATTATTTGAGTCCTTGGACCCGTAGGGTAATCCCCTTCCTAAGGACCCCCATGTTACCTCCAAAATCCCTAGCTATCCACAAGAACCCTAAGACCCTCCCCCCCCCCGCTTAAAGAAGGCAAAATGCCCAACTCCTGCCAAAACCCTATAAGTTTAGGGATTAAGCGTTAGGGTTTAGGGTTACATGTGCCGCGCTGTCAACAGGCGCCGTGGAACACAAATTTAAGAACGTCCCCCAAACAAATCACAAACCTTCAGTCATGACCTAGCCTGTCGCGCAGATGGTGCGGAAGCACCACCCTGGCACCAAGAAAAAAAGGGCTATACCTTGGGTTTTCGCCCTAACAATAACTATCCGTACAGAAGTCTTTTATGAAGGGTCTATCCCTAAACCTGAAATCCTAAGCCCAGAATTATAATGCCTACTTACCTCTTGTGGCAACTGCTACTTTAAGGGGGAAATGATATGACCCAAACTTGTACCAACCTAAAGGCTCCATTAGAGTGCCTTTTGGGGGGTAAATTGTACTCTGTGGGAATTATAGAGGCCTCTATAATGACTCTATAACTAGGGTTTACCCCTTACCAAAACACCAAATGGACTGTACACGAGCCTCTGGGTACTCATACGTATGCATATATATATATATATGTATACATATGTGCATAGGGGCGGTGTAAAAATCCAAGTGCCTTCTGGGTACCCCAAATGATAGGGACCGTGTTAGAATGGGGACCCAACATGCAAAATCACTATGACAACCTACCATACGTACGTATACGTGACATATTCATGCATGAACCTGTATTTACACAGAGGCCTGTAGAGACAAATACGGGGGTTGATCCGGGCGGTATCAAGAATGAAAGAAATGGAATGGGGTCTCTAAGACTGTAGTCCAGTTCTTGAGGGAATGCTGGGGGGAGGTCTGCGTGGCACTCCGGCTGGGGTGCTTGGGCGGAATTTTCTTGAACTGCAGGCAATGCTACGTGCTTCGAGATTTGCAAAAGTGAAGGGCAAAATAACCAGGGAAAACAAAATGGGAACGCAGTTTAAGCGGGTCTCGGGTGAAAAGGAAAAGCCGGCAACAAATTCAAGAACTCAAGTCTTTGTCTAGACATTTTGCACGTGCGGTGCCAAGCTCGGGGAGGGTCTCAGAAGCGTGCATAGGATCGAGAATGTTGGCCGCTGCAGCTCAAAACAGCTGCCCTCTGCACACCTTGAATTCACCTTGAAGCACCTGATTTCGGAGCCCTCCCCCGTTGGGACGAGCTGGGGGCTCATACCTGCGCAGGTACCCCAAGGGTCCATGCAGCTATATGGTATATACATAGGCCCTAAAGTAATTATATGGAACCCCTTTGGGCCCAAAATGGCGCTAAATATATACTCTACCACGACATTGACCCTTTCGGGTAAGATGCGTTGAGGTTGTAAACCGCTCCAAGCCTCAAGCACCTCAGCAAAAGGTGTTTGGCAATCAGCCAGTTCCCCCTAATATGAAATTCCTCCCCTAACGAGACCGTAATATTAAATCATACATGCAAGGGCCTGAAAATCCTGAACAGCATTTTTTTTCAAGGGCAAGACCACTTTCAAAACGGGCCACCCCATAATGACGTAGGGACCTTCTAAGGCCGCTCCGGGCGGGGGCGGGGTTATGATAAGGAATCAAAACCCTAAGGGTCCGAGTACCCAATAATCATATACTTTCCCAAAACTTGTAGTATAATTACTATTACCAATATGCCAAGTACCGAAGTATTGGGTATATGGACCTTAGGGAAAGGAATTAGGGGTCACCTTGACTTCCTAGTTTCTTTGTTTTGCTTTGTTTTGCTTTGTTGATATAGTCTCTATGAAGGACATTCTGTACACTTTTACTGCAGTTTCTTGCTGATTTTGGTATGATGTTCATTGGTTTACGTAGATTTTGCTGATTCCATTGCGCCTTTTGATCGATGTTTAATGACATGATTGAATGTCGGTAGATCCCGATCAAATTTCACTTGAACCCAATATGATTTTAATTGCATCTTAAATGGATTTCACTCGAATTCTGCTTGAATTTTGATAAAACAAATTTCAACCAAGAGGCAGCCCTATCTACTTCTTTCAAGACATAATATTTCCCAGGCCCGGAATGTTTAACAGTACATAGAGGGGCGTGGAAAGGGATTACTGCGGCAGAGCCCGAGGTTGAGCCTGGGACATTCCCTTAACAGCCTTAATTAGGATTTAGGGTTTATGGTTTAGGGTGATCCTAAACAGACCTACCGCCACCACTCCGGGAGAAATGTAGAAGCCTTCAGAAGCACTAACGTCAATTTCTGACAATCTGGTTTAGCTCCAGTAAAGTCCAGCAAAACATGTATTCTAGTTGCCTACTCGGTTTATTAACGTAAAATAGAAATTCAGCGTTATAAGTATGCCTCAAAACCAGTTTCCAGTTCTGTAGGCCCCTACAGAATCTGGGACACCCTAAAGCCAAAGCCCTCGTAGATGGAATCCTGAACCCTAAACCCTATAAAGTCTAAACCTTACACCCTGTAAACCCCTAAACCCCATAAACCCTAAACCCTGAACCAAGTTTGGGGTTCAGGTTGTCAAGGAGGTCGGCAACACCATGGCTTGCTGGGAGGGCGGCATGCTGCCCAATTCTGCCTTTCAATCTATAGTTTAGGGTTTAGGGTTTAGGGTTTGGGGTTTTGAGTTGAGGGTTTGGGTTTAGGGTTTGGGGTTCGGTGTGCTGCATTGCTGTTAAGGATCCTGAATTAAATTGCTACAAAAGGGAAATCCGAATGGCTTACTGGATATTCGTATCACTGGTAACTTACCTAGGTTCCTTCACAAAAGGACTCTATTACGACTAAGGTTCTGAAAGGGGCTTGGCGGGGCTCCATGTTGGTTTGGGAACGGCAGGGTCGAGAATGCAAGCTTAAGTTCTGGTAATGCTGTTAAAAGGTTTTTGGGGACTATATGAGCTATAGTCTAAGCTCCTAGTATCCCCCTTAATAAGCCCTATAGTAGTCCCATATATAATCCTCTATATATCCCCCTTTAAGGAGTTTAGACTATAGTACATATAAAGTTATGTAGGGATATTACAAGCATCTATAGGGTTCGGGGCTTCCCAAAATTAGGGGTACCTTTTTTAGAGGCCCTATTTTGAGGATCCTAGTACATTGGGGTCTAAGGGATCTGTATTAGGGCCTTTAGGATCTCCCTGTTTTAGGGAAACTACCAGGTGTTCTGCAGGTTTTCGGCACAGGGGTCCTGTGCCTTGGATTTGTAGAAGATCATCCCTAGCCTTGTCTTATTGGTGCTTTAGGAGGGAGTGGGGGGGTGCATTTAGGTACAGTCACAAGGGATTTTGTTGGGAGCCTGCCCCTCTCCCCCATGAGCTCCCGTAAGTCTTTCTGCAGGCACTTGGGTCTCAAACCTCGCAGGAATGTCCAAGCTGACGGAGAAGCTGCGAATCCTTCCTCCTACCCTCATCAGGGCCTAAGTACGCACTGTTAGGAGTTACATGCCCCCAATAAGAGGTACTAGGAGGGTGTGGTATTCATTGCTTTAAAGACCTGAACCTTCTGCTGCATATGCATAGGAAGCCTTGGCGTCAAGTAGATTTACCTCACTCCAAAAAAACATGAACGGGCTGGAGCCCATACACTCCAAACCCCTTCAACCCTCCAAACCCTAAACCCTGAACCCTATGCTTGTTCAAGGAGGTGATATGTCTCATAGGGACAGCATCTGCATGGTATCACCCATGCCGAAGGGTTGAACCAAGCACTGTCTGAACTTTGCCTAGACCTCGTTTGGGATGAGAAGGTTCCCAGACTGTCCAATATCCCTTACTTACGGAATATACCCTACATCATATTAGGGATCCTCGTATCATTTAGGCTCATTTAGGGTATATTCCCTAATTAAGGAATATTGGACTTTCTGGGTTCTCTACCACACCAAACAATGCAGAGGGATCGAGATCAAACATCAGGCCAAGGCATCAACAATCATATACGTTGTTGGTGAACCAGCTACTCTGGCCTGCTTCGCTGCGCTACCCGGATAGGGGCCCATACCCAACTAAACCCGTATGTGGACCGCCACACCGTGCTAGATCCCTCATGGTATCACCGGGGTGGGGCGGGGCAGAGGGGGGGGTGGCACCTAAACCTTAAACCTTAAACCCTAAACCCTAAACCCTAAACCCCACACAACTAAGTACCTGAAATTTGAAGTGGCATCCCTAGCCCTGCAACACTCCCAGATCCCTGGAACTCCACTAACCAATAAAGGTTGAGGTTTTAGGGCTTAGCTTCTTTAAGCCCTGAGGCTGTATAAGGTTTAGGGTTTAGGGTTATAACTATAAGCAGAACTAACCATAGCAATGCTAGTACTGACATCATTACTATTACTAGCAATCACCCTTAAGATACCCCTCGTGGCAGGCACTTTATATCGGGAATATTTGATATTCGGGGGACGAGGGTTCTATCATTGGGGGAGGATTAACCCTTAACCCTGAACCTAACCCTGAGGGTCCAAGGACCCAAATAATAGCGTTTTAGGGCGCAAATACCAGGAATTCTATAATATTTCGGCCCTAAAGCCCTATCATTTGGCTCCTTGAACCTTGTAAGTCATAGTATTTGGGCCCTAAAGCCCTATTATTTGCCCTAAACCCTAAACCCTAAACCCTAAACCCTGTAAGCAGATGCTCTCAGAAATAGGCCCGGGCAGCAACGAGGGGAGTTCGAGCCTGCCAGCTTCGAGGCTGTTGGGCTAAGGGTTTAGGGTTTAGGGTTTATAGGGTTTAGGGTTTAGGGTTTAGGGGTTTAGGGGTTTAGGGTTTAGGGCTTATACATGGACTTATCGGCTTGGATTCTAGAATGGCGGCCTCGAAGAAAGGGATTACCGTCGGAATTTGGCCTGCAGACATGGGAATTTTAAAAAAAGTGCTTCGAGTTGAGGCTTTTAGAGGTTGAGCCTAAGTATTCGAGGTGTATGCCTTAGGTGGACCCCCCACCCAGTAATAGTGGCTATGTGGGATAGTAGGGATTATATTAGGGTCCTCTTATACTCTTATTCTACCACTATTACAGGGTGGGGGGTCCTCCTAAGGTGTATGCCATAAAACCCTCATAGACTTAGAGTCGGCATATGGCATGTAAGCCGCAATCACAACTCTTCAGCTCATATGGGGGTTTCCCAAAATTACGGCAAGGATTATAGTCTCATACAGTGGGGTCCATATTGGTGGTTGCATTATGTATGGCAACGACCATATGCTCCCAAAAATCCCAGCATGGTGCTGTGCTGAGCTTGAAGGTAGGTAAATCATGGTTCAAGGTCAAAATGAAATTCAAAAAAGGCTAGTATTCTGAATACTTTGTGGGTCCGAGGAAGACCATCTAGTCATGAGCGTTTCAGCAATGCCTTGCTCGATGCTGCTTACAAAAGTGCCATGTAGGTATGTGGAATTTTCTTAAGGCCTCAGAGGGTCGAATATAACTACTTCAGGACATAGGTATATACTGTACCGCTGCATGGACCCGTTGGGATTCATGCGTCGCCCATTCTCAAAACAGACGTAGGCTTGAAAGTTACGAGGGTCGATAGGGTTTGCTTTGCTGCACAATCAGGCCTAGGGGCGTGCTTTCTGTAGGGTTGAAAGGTTTGTAGTTCCCCTTAAGTAGATAGAATATGAGGTATATGGGGATCTTATTATAATATACCCTAAGCAAAATTCTATCTACTAAAGGGGGACTATACAAGTTTAGAGTGTAGGGTAGGAGCGCGTTACCCAGCACTTTGCCGCATTGATGCCCAGGGGCCCTGACACTCCTACCGATGCCAACAAGTGCCCTGCGAACGACAAGGAGGTTATGTTACCCTGAGGGTCCAAGTACCTAATAATCATATACTTACCCAAAACCTATACTATAAGTACTACTACCCAAAACCCAAGTACCTAAAATTATTGGGTACTTGGACCCTTACGGTTAGGGCTTTTTTTATGTGACCTTTTCTTCACAGCCTGAGGGTCCTGTAGAAATGTGTTCACACACGGTCCTAGGAAGAGTTTAGGGTTTAGGTGTAACGCAAGCCATAACAGAATACTATTGTCCTAGCATCACTCCTAAGTCACCTAAAAGGGCCTGGCAAAAAGGGGTTTAGGGTTTAGGGCAGCCAGCATATGAGCCCCCGCAAAAAAGCCGTGTAGTAGTCCCCTATGGAATCACCTATATAACCACCCCCTTCGAGGAGTTTAGACCCCAAACCCTACACCCCAAACTCTAAACCCTATACAATCCTCAGCTTGTCTCCTATATAACCCCCTTTATCCCCCTTTAAGGAGTTTAGACCCGAAACCTTAAACCCTAAACCCTCTAAATAATCCCCGATATAACCACCGTTTAAGGAGTCCATTAGACTATAGCTCATACACACTCACGAAGAGTCCCGAGGGAAGGCCTGATCCGGCATCGCACGGTACCTCAGGGCACTACCAAAACGACCACCACACAGCTTTTAGAAACTGCATATGTGAGCTCTAGTCTAAACTCTTTGAAGGGATATAGTAGTCCCCTCCTATATAATCCCTTATAGAACCCCCTTTGAGGAGTTTAGACCATAGCTCACATAATTAGAATTCCTGCTTGGGCCCAGCGATTTCGACAGCTGTTGAGTAGTAAGATGGGGAGACAGACTGGGTTGGGAGGGGAAATGGGCTGAGGCGGTCTGAAGAGCAGGGAATGCAAAAAGGTTTCTCCGGGGAGACTGCAAGCAGAAAAGTCACAGCTACTCTGTAATTAATATACGGGGCTGTGGGTGAACGACAGAGGTTTCAGACTCGAGTCAAACGTGTACAGGGCTTCGGCTCAGAGCAGCTGGCATCAAGACCTCTAGCTGCATAAGGACGAGAACTGAGGAACATCAGATCATATACCTGCGCAAAAAGTCCAGGCACGTACACACGATCTACTTGGGCCCTGAAATAGTTCCTGTATAGCTACTTCTGGGGCCAAGTATGTACGATATAGGTGCGGGAATACAAAACCAGGCTTCTTCGATTCCAAAACCTCATCAGCTCTGCACTCGGATCTATGTGCGCAGCGTCTGTATCCAAATCGCAGGCAGCATGCCGTCTACAGTTAGAGGTTTAGAGGGCTCAAGTTGTGGAGGGCTTAGGTTTAGTGTATCATCAGTTGCCTGGAGATGTGGAAAAGTTGCAGAATAGGAACTGCCCTGAGCAGGCCCCTCAACATGTGTAGCTGTCAATTTTGCAGATGGAACCCATGAAGCAGAAAGCCAATGCTATGCTCCCAGCATCCCCAATATGCAGGAGAGACTTCATTCCCATCTCCTGAAGATCCCTACATGCATCTGAAGTTCCATAGAGCTTCCATGTTAAGAACCCTCCATGTTCTAATCCTAGAATTATAGTCCCCCTGAAGTAGATAGAATATGCCCATATACGACATATTCTATCTACTTAAGGGGGACTACATATCCAACCCTAAACCCTAAACCCTAAATAGTAGTTTCCATATACCCCATATTCTATCTACTAGGGGGGACTATACACTGCTGCAGTGCTGGCACAGAGCTTCCACGCTACAAACTTCGAGTACAGAAGCTCTGTGATGAATCTTCTCTAGGCCGGTCAAGGGGTGAGGGTTTAGGGCTGTTGCGGGACCCTGGAGCGATTACAGTAAGGATATGATTGGGTTGTCGAAGTGTTGTGCTCTTTTTACCTCACTCCAGGACCCCTCAGAGCATCGGGGATTGCCAAGACATAGGACCCTCAGAGTTGCGAAAAGCGATGGGATTATGTGGGACCCCTTTTTGCATTGCATAGGGAAACATTTTCGAATGTACCATATGGAAAAAGCTAAGGTCACATAGTGGGAATGAGCTTCTTACTGTAGAGAAAGTTTTCACGATTCTAGCGCATCGCCGCTGAGGGACAGGAGACTTAGGTTAAAGAAAGCTGACCAGAGGCTCCAACGCAACTACCTCCATTAGACCCAGAAAATAAAATACATGTGCCGCTGGGTACGAACGCATTGCCAAATCTAGCCGGCATGAGGAGAAAGGCATCAAGGCGCTGACCAATTTGCGCAGCAACGACGCTGACACAGTCTGCGCCCCAAGGAAGCAAATTGAGAGCCAAACGCTGAGGTGGCATTTTCAGGCAGGATCTGCGCCTAAGATATAAACGAGATATGCAAATAGTGATAGGGATGGTACCTCCAGAGCTTCCAAAGGGTTTAAGGTTTAGGTCCCCAGTTGACCTTGACGCCTCCTGATTGGATGTGGCTCACCCTAAGGGTCCAAGTACCCAATATTCATATACTTACCCAAAACTTGTACTAAAAGTTACTAGTACCGATATGCCAAGTACCTAAATATTGGGTATATGGACCCTTAGGCCCTAAACCCTAAACCCGATATATCCCTAAACTCTAAACCCTATATATCCCTTTAAAGGGACCTAACTTGGACCCTTAGGGTTATGGACCCTTAGGGCTAAGGTTTTTGACAGCTTTAGGGTCTCAGCTTTAAGATTTAGATTAGGGGTTTAGGGTTTAGGGTTTAGGGTACAGAGTATGGTTTTTGTATTAGTAATGTCCCTTATGGTTTGGGCAAGTATTCCCCATATGGATACTTAGGACCCTTTGGGTAGTCGAGCTAGTCACGCGAGTGCGCTTTGCTAGAAAAGCGTGTGGTTGTCCGCATGGCATGCAATCTCATGGGTTTAGGCTTAAGGTTTGGAGCTTGAGCCTCTCAACCCTAAACCCCAACACCTGAATCCGAATGCCAAACAAGTTTGCTGCAAAATGCGGATTGTTTGAGGCCCACACGAATGAACATTGAGGTACCCTATACTGTAATATCCCTAAATCCTAAACTCTAAGCTCTGAGCCCTAAACCCTAAGCCCTAAACCCAAAACCCTAAGCCCTAAACCCAAAACCCTAAACCCTAAACCCCAAACCCAAAACCCAAAACCAAAAACCCAAAACCCTAAAC